>VXBJ01000883.1:60992-72559 GCA_013400055.1 Nycticryphes semicollaris | reverse complement strand
CATTTTTTTTTTTTTTTTTTTTTTTTTTTGCATTGGTGGAAGGCTGCAAAAAAGGGGGCGTTTGACAACTTTCTCGCCCGTAGATCCAAGGACAGCAGGCCAGTTTGTTAAGGTCAGTCATGACAAACAGTATGATGGGTTTTTAAAACCAGCTGAGTTTAACAATAGTAGGGCACAGGTATGTTATTTCAGTGTCAATAAAGCAAGCTGCTCAGCAGTTAGCAAATGTCTCAGCAAGATCAGAGGCACCAGGATTAGAAGTAATAGTAAATTTATAGGGTTGGATTCTGATTGCAGTTAATACCATTGCAAATCCAGAGCAAAATTCACTGACTTCAATAGTTTTTGATCCAGAATAGTCCAGCCATGGCATTTTCTGAACTTGTTACCAGAGCTGCCAATCGCACTGCTACTTCAGATTTATTTGTATTTATTTTTCACCCTGATGGGGAGTTTGGCACTTCCCTTCTCTTTTCCCCCTGTAAAAGTCGCTACTGCAAATCTCTCTAGATGATCATCTGCTTAAGTGCCTAAGCTACTTTGTAAACCTATACATGTAATGTCTGCTTTTGAGGCGTAAAGAGGTGCAACTGTGCAGATGTGGAGCAGAATCCGGCCCCTGTCATTGCTCAGACAGCACAGAAAAAAGAACTGATAGCAAAAATCAGGTTCCAGGTTTACCTTGCTATTTGGCTCTCTAAGCAGTGATCAGTACTTACTATTTGCTGCTTAGCACCCCACGCAGAAAACAAGGCAAGCTTGCAGCAAATTGATTTGAATGATAATATTTTATTAAAGCTCTGCACTTAGTTGCTCTTGCAGCTGCAGCTGAGCAATTATGGCATTTCAAGAATAATTTATTGGTTATTGGAATCCAAGATGTTATTTCTTTTGTCTTGGCTACAGAAACAGATCCTGGAGTACAGCCGTTGTATATGAGGCTGGGAAACCTGAAGATGCTCTCCCCGGCTTCTGGACAGAATCTGCCAAAGTCAGTGGGATAAAGTGGGGATGTTTTGATGAAAGATGGGTCCTAGGATGTAAAATCTGTATTTCTGCATGTGAAAATCCCAGTTTAGCTTCAGCTCATGCTCACACAGAGGACAACTCATGTCACCTTCTCTGGCACATGGCACTGCGGCTCAACAGGAATGGGAACAGCTTAGCAAGTACTCCCTTGGTCCCTCCTCGAAGAGGAGCTCCAAGATGAGGTCAAATCCTGCCCCTCTTTTATTTATTTCTAATTCTTGCCCAGGATGAGATGGAGATACATCAACATCATCTTGCAGCACATTTCAGAAGACTCAGTTCTGGAGGGGCCGGGGTTTCAGCAGTGGCAAGGGGGTGAGTCTCATCAGAAGCCAGATATAAAGTGGCATGTCTGCCTTAAACAGATAGATCATTCCCCAGGAGCATGTAATTTAGACACTGGGCAGCTTTTACCCATTAGAGAGTGTTAAGGAGCAAGCAAGCTGAATTGATTAATTGAATTGCCCAAGGTCATTGAGGAAATCTGTAGTGGAGGCCTGCAATGGGCACAAATATGCCCTAAATAGCCATCTCCATCACTGCAGTGGCAGGTGCATGGGATACGAAGGGTTAAGATGGGCTAGATTGAAGAGAGACATAATTATCCCAGGTAAGAATTAACTTGCCAGGAATTGGGAGCAAGGCACCACCTGACTCGAGCGAGATGATCTAAATCTGTATGTCCCACGCTGATCCCCACGTGGCTCCCCAGCAAATGATGCACCAGAATTAACTGAGCGTATTTTACAGTAGGTACATTTCACCCCTCAGAGGAATTCTATAAATGTTGGTCTCACGGACGCCACTTCTGCAGTACCCTGGGATGAAACGGGAGAGAGAGAGAGAGGTTTAGATACAAATCAGTGTCAGGGCTGGGCTGCCTCTGGAAAGCTCTCACAACAATTAAAGCAAAATTATAAGGGGTTCCCGGGAGTGACCACAGTTTGGGTTTGAGGGGTGAGGGATCCTGGTCTCTCCACCTCATTTCAGGCAGATGAAACCTGGGTTTTATGACTTTTGGGACCTTGTGGCTAGGAAATTAAAGAGTGCCAGGGGTCACTGCTTGGCATTGGAATGTGACTATAAACCAAATTATTAGCCCAACCTGGAGGTGGATTTGGCTACAGGCAGCTAGCTCTCTCCCAGCCGCCTTTCAGGGATGGTCTGGGGAGAGCCTGGATCAGGTACCATCCCTGACAGTCTTCTTGAGGCTGTCCACTCTGGGTAACTGCACAGATGGGTGTATTCATGCCAGAGAATGGTTCAGGTGGTCTAATTTTAGCAGTATAGATATAGCCTTTATGGCCTGTTTTCCTGGCTTCTTGACCTAGGAGAGAATTTGGGAACTCGCCTGGTCACAGCAAATAATATCAAGATAAAGCAGTAGAGGAGGGAAAAGCTCAGCTGGTCAAAGTAGCAGTGATGCTGCTCTTTGAAAGAGTCCCTAAAGGGACAGATCCAGCTCTGTCCCCTAGTCTGGTCCCTTCGTGCTTGCCTGTACCCCTGTGTTTTCAGAGGCCTGGCGTGTGTCACGGCTGAACCAGGCAGAGATGCTGGCTCAGGTTTCTCTGCCAAAGGTTCAGGGTCAAGACAATGCTGTGGCCATCCCTGAGCCAGCCTGCAACACCATCCTGCCTTGTGCCATGGTTTGTCTGCTAGCCCACCGGGCTAGATCAGAGCACTTGCTCTTGCCACTGGCCTGGAGGACCTCTGCAGGGTATCTTGGGGCTCCTTTGGGGGGTAGTGGTGAACAAGAGGTCTGGAGTTTGCTGATCTGGAAAAGCATGGAGGAGAGACAGAACTCCCATCTGTTGTCCCCCTCTGGCTTCAAGAAGGACTTGAGGTTGTTGGTGGATGAGAAGTTCAACATGAGCCAGCAACATGCGCTAGCAGCCCAGAAAGCTACCTGCATCCTGCGCTGCATCCCCAGCAGCGTGGCCAGCAAGGCAAGGGGTAGGGATTCTGCTCCTCTGCTCCACTCTGGAGAGAACCCCCTGCAGTGCTGTCTCCAGCTCTGAGGCCACAAACAGCAGAAGGACATGGACCTATTGGAGTGGGTCCAGAGGAGGCCATGAAGAAGCAGAGAGAGCTGGAACACCTCTACTATGAAAACAGGCTGAGAGAGTTGAGGGAGTTCAGCCTGGAGAAGAGAAGGCTCTGGGGAGACCCTAGAATAGCTTTCCAGTATCTGAAGGGCTACAGAAGAGATGGAGAGGGACTTTTTACAAGGGCATGTAGTGATAGGACAAGTGAGACACACCCATGTTGCCCAGAAAAACTGTGGATACCCTATTGTTTGAGGTGTTCAAGGCCAGGCTGGATAGGACTTTGAGTAACCTGGCTTTGGCCCCTTGAAACTCCACTGTTACCTGGGATTGCCCTGCTCGGGGGAAGAGCAGTTGGATCCTTCAGGCGTTTAGCAGTACCCTTAGGTTCTAGGTGTAGCAGGACCAGGTTCACCACAGCCCAGCTGGACCATGGCAGGGCCTGAGCGTTGGTAGAATTACTCTGGAGTTTTCCTTGGGGGATCAGAGCAGGGATTTAAGATCTTTGGCATATTGAGGTCTTGGGGTGATGGGGCTAAGTGGTACCCAAGCAAGTCGGGCAGATCTGCAGCGAGGTTTGAGGATGCTGGTCCCGGGATGCTGGTGTCGCCTTCAATACCTTTGCCTCTGGCAAGTCACTTAACGGTGTGGTTTTCCCTCAGTGTAAAATGAGTAGAATAATCATTTCCTACCTTACAGGGCTGACATGAGGCTTAATTAATTAATTAATTAATTGTTTTGGAAGTAATTAAGTTTTTTATTTCACAAAGAGTTCTTTCTTTCTTTCTTTCTTTCTTTCTTTCTTTCTTTCTTTCTTTCTTTCTTTCTCTTTTTCTTTCGTTCTCTCTTCCTCTATTTTTTTTTTCCTTCTCTTTTTTTAGAAAGCAATCATCTTGTAAAGGTCTTTGAGTGTCACGACCTGGTGAGTGCTCCCCAGGACCAGGGCAGCCTTGAATGCCAGCCTGGAAGGAGGGACATGGGGTCCTGCTGCATGCTGCAACCACAACGCTGTGGCTGCCCTCCTGTGCCAGGTTTAAAAACCCAGTGGTGGCCACTTTCTCATTTGGAAAGGCCAAATCCTGCCAGCATCGGGATCCTTTAGCACTTGGTCACTGGGCCAGGGCATATGAGTTGAGATCCTTGCTCCAGGTAGGCAGGGTTGGGTGCCATGTCCCTCCGGTGTCCCCAAGCCATGGGGCTGGTCCCTGGTTCCTGCTGGCAGCTCTGAGATGCAGTCCCTTGCTGAGACCGTGGTGCTGGCAGAGATCCCCGCCATGGGGGATGTGGAGGTGGAGGTCATCGTGGGAGCAGCTCTGCTGGCAAAGGGCAGGAGGCAGTGACAAATAGTCTGCAGGAGATGGTCTCTCTTTGGTTATCTTTCCCTCATGCAGCCAAGTTGTCTTACAAATTGCAATTAAGACTTCTGAGAAAGTCTCTGTACTTTAAGAAGTGTTACATAGGGGACATAAACCACATATTTTGATATTAATTTGGTAACAGAGCAAGTATATTCAGATTGTCCTTAATTAACCATTTAAGATGCAGAGTTCCATTCAAACCCTCTTTTTCGCCATCATTTTCAGATATGTTGCGGGAAACAAGCAGTGACAGATGAGAAACCCAGCACTATCTGCTGGCAACAGACATTTGACAAAGTGATAAGTATGGCTTATTCCCCTGGGCATTATTTGTACACAGTGCATAGATATGGGTGAATTATTACTGTTCCTGATTGTCTAATGATTTTTTTTCCCCCTTTCATATGATCTTTTTCTTTTTACCTGGTATTTTTGACATCTGAGAAATTCATATTGGCAGGTTGATCTATGTTGTCTAATATAAGATGGAGTGTAATCAATCACAAATCCTGCTTAGCCCTTTTCAGTAACTTAAGTTACAGTGAAATGGCAAAGGTCTGTCCCAAGGTAATGAAGATCGCATGACAAATTTCCATTAAAAACTTGCCATATAAACCAGATCCTTTAAAGAACAACATTAGTACTAAGTCCTTAAATTACTACTCAGCTTTTACTACTACAAGACTAGCCTAGCCCAGGGACTTAGGGAAATCATGACATTCCTTTCTCTATATGGTGTTCATTCAGAGAAAGCCAAGCTTGGATGGACTTCCATCTGTCCCACTCCATGGGCACTTCAGAGGTGGAGATCCTGCTGACCACAGCCAGCTGGCTTGTAATGGGGCAGGATTAATTTCTCAGACATCAAGGTTGGCTCCCAGTGCCAGTGGGAATTGTGCTCCCAGTTCAAAGGAACATCATCACAGCAAAGCCCCTGATGGACTGTTTTGGGTGGGTCACAGCCCAGAGAGAGCCAACAGCATAGGACATATGAGAGGTCCCTGTGCAGTGCTGTTTTGGGAAGAAAGGACCATGGGCTTCATGGGAACGTTACTCTATTAGCCTCTTCAGAGAGACAGCTGCAATTAAGGGTTGAAAAAATTATGCACAAAGAGGGGTTCTTATGAGGAACTGAGGAACTTTTGAGGTGAAGCAGGAGATGTAGGACAGAGCCTTTCAATCCAAATGTTTCCAGAACAGATTTTAGGATCAAAACTCAAGGACAAACGATGGAGAAAAATCACAGATTTCAGGGTGATGCATGCTCTTGGAATGTAGATGCTATGAGTATTTCTTAAGTTGAAATAGAGGGCAGACCAGAAGCTGGCAAAACTCAAGACTGAGGAGGGTAAATCCAACTGAACAAAGTCCCAGTTAATCACTGTGCTTTGAAACAGGCAGCTGGATGAGGTGTGGGATGCAGCACACTGACAAAAACCCTGAAGGCCTAGCATGAGCACCAGTGTTTTATTTCAGAAGGGGGGACCTACATAAAAATGAGACAGCCTTATGAGAATGAAGCCCATAACAGCCAAGAAGAAGGGTTAAAAGGCTGGTAAGAAGCAGGGGAGTTAATTAAATATGTCAGAGGCTAACAGTAAATCTCTGCCTCAGATCACAGCAGATTTTAGAAAGACCCCCATGCAAATCTGACATGAGTCAGCAATATCTCAAAGGAGACTATGAGGAGTCAGAGGGGTGTCCTTCACAAGCTGAAGGTATGTCCACCAAAAGAAAACAGGAAACAAAAATTCTGGCATCTTAAGTCTAAAAAGAGAACAGGACAGGAAAAAAAACCAAAAGATTTTGAGGGAAAAATTGCTGAAGGTGCAAACATTGGTAATAAATCAGAGGCAGGAGCCTGCAGAGAGTTTGTAGGGCAATTACAGCACAAGAACAATTGCGCTGTCAGGCTGAAGTTTCCTCCAGTCTAGTACCCTGTTTCTGACAGCAGCTGATACCAGATGTCTAGGAAAGCATAGCAGAGCATTTAGTGACACTTTCCCAGCACCCTTGCACCCTTTCTCAGCCTTCAGGGATTTCCAGCTCGGTAGCTTCCAGTAGACCTTACCAGGGTCTTCAGACGTTCATAATGCAATGGGGATATTTAGAGAGGATAGGGCTCCAGTAGAGAAACAGGGATTTTTTTCACATCTATACTCAGTACAAAGAAGCCCAGGGAGTATCTTACACTTGTAATGTCTATTTTGCAGCATTCAGCAAATCAGTCAGAAATTGAAGTTTCAGTAGGAGAGATGTAAAGCGGATTGGTAAAGTGAGTACAGCAGTTAATGGGATGGCATTATGTTCTCCTGTGAGCTGTAGAGGAACCTGGGCATGAAATCGGTCACTCTTATCTGTGGTATGCCCTTGCAGGAGGTCAGCATGACTCCAGCACACACACATTGTTCTCAAGGGTGTCTGTGGGCTGACAGCACCTGTAAGGCTGAGGACTATACTACACAAACCATTAGATGATGAATGTGATCCTCAGGGCATATGTGGTAAATATAACAGAGTGAAGAAGACTCAACCTATCCTTCATAAAGGGAAACTGAGTTTATATATCCATTGGAGCTCTTTGAAGACCTTGTTAAACACATGGAAAAAGGTAAGCTGGTAATAGATAAGTGAGTTTTCTATTATGTCCTACCCTGGAAGCTGGTAGAGCAGCCAGAAGGGTAGGACCTTTAATCAATTAATAAGTACGTGAGGGAAAAAACCCTAGGAAATAGAGCCTAGGAATACCTTTCACAAACCATCGGAGGAATCATGAATGCATCTGTAGTACGATCTGTGTTGTTCAGCATATTCATAAATAACCCAGTAAGGAGTGTGGATGGTGAGATGACAAAGCTCAGTGACATTATTGAATTATTCAGGGTAGTAAATACAAAAGTTGACTGCTGAGATTTGCAGAAGGCTCTGCAAGCTTGACTGACTGGCAAATAAAATTGAAAATGAAGTTCAGCGTTGGTAAATGCGGAGTAATGCACACACATGGACTCTGAATTGTCTATTGCTACCAGGAAGGGGAATTTGAAGTTACAACAGATCCTTCTGAGAAATTGTGGGCTCACTGCTTGGTTATAGGCAGAAAAGCAAACTGACTGCTGGTAATTGCTAAGAAAGAGAACAAGCCAGGAATGTTATGTCACTGTATGAATTAAAGCTACAACTGCATTGTGCCTCCCTAGTCTCCCCCTTCCCTAAAGGAAAATGTAGAAAAGAGATGGGAAGGATTGTCCAAGAGAAGAATGTCTTTGCACAAGGTCAAGAAAAGTCTACAAAAAAAAGTGAGCACAGAGACAGAGGTGTATGAAGCCAAAGGAGCTACATCCCTGCTACTGCATGTTGTGCGCTACACAGCTTACCACAAACAGATGTGGTGGATGCTGAGCTGGTGTGGTTTCATGAGGCAATGAAACATATTCATGGAAGTGAAATGCACAAAGGCCATTGGTACACATTGACAGCTTGCACCTTGGAAAGTCCCTGTGCTGGAAATTCAGAGAATATACTTGATGCAAATGGATTTGTACTTACTTGCCGTGTTGTTATAGTTGTCTCTAGGCTTTAGCCAAGAGTGATCACTGGAGGCAGAGTACTCGCCCATGTGGTCCTTTGGTTTGTTGCAGCAGTTCCATTTTGTGGCTCTGGTGACAACAAAATCCCTAAATCCTGTGGCATCTCAAAATGCATCTCAGAGGCCCTGGACAGACATCTGCAGCAGCTCACACCTTCCTGAGTCCTCTTCCCAGATGGTCTGGGGACTCAGGTAGGCATCACAGTTACACTGCCCTATTTTAGGGTCATTTTCTCAGAAATCAAGGCTAGAAATGTACTTTTAAAGAGAAGACGGGGGTTCTGCTGCCCAATTCTGGGCCAGGACCATTTCCCAGCTGGGGGCTGTCCAAGAGTGGAGAGCAACTGATCATTATCCTCCCACTGCAGGGGAGAATGGATGGGCAGGAGGGTCTGACTATTGTTGCCCGGCTTACATGAACCACCCAAAAAACATCCCAATGATGAGTATGCTTAGGTCACCTAGATGATTTTGGAAGTCTGAGCCCCGCTCCCTCCACCAAGAAGAAAGACTGGGATCCCAGCTCTCTGCTGCCAGAAATACAGCCTCCACAGACACACTGCCCCTGCCACTGCCACTGCCTGCATTTAAATCTCACCAACCTTCCTGCTCTACCTTAAACCGCCAGCTTTAGAGGTCCCCACTCATCAAACTCTTGTCAGGCAACAAGACGGGGAACAAGGAGGGCTTAATTGATCAGCTTCGAAAGTAGCCTTGAGAACTTGATTCAGATATTGACTTCCAACGAGCTGGTTTAACTCCAGCTTCCAGAGCCAGCAATGGCTGAACATCAAAACTATTAACCTCTGGCCTTACCAGTTGGTGAGACATCACAGCAGCAGTAATTAGGAAGTCAATCGGAATCACATGTCTCACTTACACTGGCATGTCAATCAATAGTGCCAGTGACAGATTCATTAGGCCAGGCCTTGCAGCACAAGCTAGTAACAACCTCATAAAATAAGCTTTTGAGGCAGGGCAAAGAAAAATCTGCTAGGAGGACTTGACTAGATGACAATATGTATTGATTAGGGCTCAAGCAATTTATGAAGTGCTACTTGCTCTGCAACCTTTCTGGCTCGGTGCTAAATTTTCCCAAGTAGTTGCTAAATAAAACAAAATATTACACTTTTTAAAGCCATTTTCTGACAGGGCAATTTTTATGTTAGTTACAACTAACAAATAATCTGGCAAGGTAAAACTTCAATAGTTACTTAATGGTGAAATGTACCTTTCATTTCTCTGGCTATCAGGATTTGAAAGAAGACATCCATTTGAATGAGGAAAAAAAAGTAATCTGAAACATGATCAGGAAACTCTTCTACCTTCTGGAGACAAATTTTATGTTAGCATGCCTTTCTTTGAACCATTTTAATGGCCATTATTTTTGGTGAGCCACAAGAAAAGTGGATAATTCAGTTTTTAAAACGGAATTAAAAACTCAGTTTTCAGAGCACAAGAAGATTGCTTGTTGCAAACACGGTGGTTTTTTAAAGTCAGAAACACTGTAATTGGGGACTTGCTGAAATGGTCTTTGCAATGTTGTTCTTTTAATTGGATCTTCTAGCCATTTGCTTTCTTTGTAGCTGGCTTTAGTTAGGATTTGCCCAAGGTTCATAAGGGCTCTCTGCCCTCTATTCACACTGTCACTGATGGTGGGATTTATTTCTTCTTGTCCTGCATGGTGAAGGAGCATCGTTCTTCAGGGTCAATGCAGGGTCCCTGCAGAGACACCTCTCTCTGTGGAATTTCATGTCTTGCATATCTTGACCCTCCTCTCTAAGGCAAATATCAGAACTGGCCCATCTTTATCTCACTGGCCAAAGATGCTAAAACACAACCATGAGGCAGGTGGGGCAGGTTTCATGGGCATTAAAGAAATAAAGGATTATTCTGAGATTCTCTCAATGTGTCACAAATTGTCTGTGTTTGTTACTAGAAATACACATAGTGAGGAGGGAGTCTTGCTAATGCTTAGCTAACGCCGAATAAGAATTCAGGCACCTTTCTTGTAACAGAAGAATCCAGGGAGATACATTTGGCACCTAAATGTGAGTGGACAAATTAATCTTTGCTCTTAAAACACCGAAAATGTTAGGATCCATCCCCTTTTCAGGTTCTCTTCCAATTACACCCACTTTGTGGTGCCAAAGCTTGCCCAAAAGTCAAAATAAAAAGATATTGAGTTTCAGCAACCATTAGAAAAGGGGCTAAGAAAAGCACAGGAGAGAGAATCTGAGTAACCATGAACTCAAGCCTTTCCTTCTTGCCTTCCCTTGTTTTCCCTTGTTAATTTAATTTTCCAGCAGATAACCTCATTGTCACCAGAATAGTCCTACTGACCAACTTCATTAATCAATGGCTTTGCATAAGAAGACTTAAGCATCTTCTTCACATTTAGCTGGCTGTTAAAAACGTGGCATAAATGCTTGCTGGCTAAGAGTTTAAGCACTCCTGGTCACAGGGGAGGCTTCACCATTTTTTTCTAAATATCTTCAGCTTTTAGGTAGCAAAGGGGTTATTTCTCAGGGTGGAAATGCTAAATGCCTGTGCTAACACGGTGTCCAGAGAAGACCTCAGTCTCTAATTTTTCCATCAGATTAATGAAATCACCAAAGCAGTCACTGTGAGGCAAAAGCCTAATATTTTGGAAGGACACTGACTGAGGGCTTGATTATTTGTTAATAACAAGAGTTTTCTGGTTAATTAATTTGGGAGTGTTATTAATGTTAATAGTACAGCTGGGCCAATAATTTACGATGATTAATTTCTTTGCCAAATTCAGATCTTCTCTCTTTCTTTCTCTTTCAGTTGTTCAAGAACAGATTTCTTAAATTGATTCATTACTTTAAATTATTTGCCGGATAACTTTTGCAAATATCTCTGGGTTTGGGTCTGGTTCACAACCAGTTCACTGGCGTGTATTACATGTGAAAGCCAAACTGTAGGGTGGGACAGGTTAAGTCACACCAGGAATTTGGCTTTCCAGTTTGGAGGACATATTATTTTAACTTGCTTTCATTGCCAAATGTCTGTGGGTAGCCCTTTATATTCCCTTCTTTCCAATCCAACACTCCTGCCAGTAAACTCCTCGTTCCACCAAACCTCCCAGCCAGTAAATTAAAATTCATTAGAGTAACCAAGAGAAAGGGCCATAAACAAGGTCTAAATAGAAAAGACTTGATTTTAAATTCAGAATAAATATACATGGCCATTTTTTTTTTCCATTACTCTTCATTCTATACCAATTAATTCCCGAAAACTGTAATTGTCTTTCCTATAATAATCTCAGGTGGTTTAATAAAATCCAGAGGAAAGGGAAGAACGAACTGGGTTTGAGTTGTTGACTGCTAGAAATCCTTTAAATAATTTCTAACATGGAAAGTTTTGGAAAGGGGGTTATACGCTTCACATATAGAGAGTGGAGGAAGGTCACTTTGCATGTGGTTTTCTCTGAAATAGTGGCATGTTTCTCATAGTAAAGTGAAAGCCCTAATGAAGAAGCAATAACTGCTTACGTTGGCAAAGAATGAAACCAGCTGTGGTTTG
>VXBJ01000883.1:40486-53621 GCA_013400055.1 Nycticryphes semicollaris | reverse complement strand
AAAAAAAAAAAAAAAAAAAAAGGGAAGAAAAACATTAGAAAGACAATATTTGAAGTAGTGGTGCTTTTATGAAGATCCTGCAAGGATTTCCTCTGAGACAAACCTAATAATGGGAGAGGAGCGTATCTTAAGGGGAGAATTAATTTATACATTTAATTACTTGGGATCCACTCCACTTCTCGATGATGCATTTCGATTCTCTGCGAGAGACCTGGCAATGGCAACTCATCAGACCTGATGGGTATCAAGGGAGCTGGCAAACAGGGTGGCCAGGGTGCTACAGTATTAATCCAGGTGCATCTGGTTGCAGCTCAGAGAGGTGCTAGTGGGTTTTTTCCCCCATTTCTCCAAAGACAACTGTGATGCTAAACCCACATCAGGTGAATTCACAACCCACGGTGGCATCAAGCAGCCTGAGCACAAAAGAGAGCAATAAAGCAGCGCGGGAAGGATCCAGCTGAATGTGCTTCTTTGAACGAGGTAGGGGTAGATGCCTGTATAGTGCAGGCAACAAACCTCTGCCAAATTCCAGGGAAATGGGAAGCGATGGGAATTACGGCACTATTCCTACTCTTCCTGAACCATCAATTCAATTTTTTTTTCCTACAGTCTGAGTGGTGTTGTTCAGCCTGTAGAAGAGAAGGTTCCAGAGAGATGTTATAACAGTCTTCCAGTCCCTAAAGGGGATTTACAGGAGGAATGGGATTCTTTATGAGTGGAGGGGTTTTTAAACTGAAAGAGTGGAGATTTAGATTAGAGATTAGGAAGAAGTTGTTTCCTGTGGGGGTGATGAGACCCTGGCGCAGGATACCCAGAGAACCTGTGGCTGCCCCATCCCTGACGGGGTTCAAGGCCAGGTTGGAGGGAGCTTTGAGCAATGTGGTCTGGTGGGAGGTGTCCCTGCCCATGACAGGGGTTTTGGAACCAGATGATCTTTAAGGTCCCTTCCAACCTGAATCATTCTAGTCTACATTAGGACAAGAGGAAATGGCCTCAAATTGCACCAGGGGGGTGTAGGGTGTATGTTCAGACTGGATATTAGGCAAAATATTTACATGAGAAGGGTTATTAAGCCTTGAAATGGGCTGCCCAAGGAAGTGGCTGAAGCACCTTCCCTAGAGGTATTTAAAAGGCAGGTTAGCATAGTGCTTGGTGACAAGGTTTAGTGATGGCTTTTTATCAGATTTAGGTTGATGGTTGGACTTGATGATCTTAAAGGTCCCTTCCAACCTAGACAGTTCTAAGATTCTATGATTTTATTTAGGCATTACTCAACCAGAAGGACTGAAAGCTGCCTAGGTGCTCTGCAGAAGCAGGGTGAACTCCAGGCTTGCTGGGGCTGTCTTTTCTGACTTCAGTGGAAGTGGTCGTGACTGACAGCAGGGAAAAAAATAGACAGTACTCATGGAAAAGGAGGAAGAAATAATCCAAAATAATCCACAAAAGATATGGATGCTCTCAGGCCTGTTGGCTGACATAGAATAATTTTTATGTTTGGGTGTCAAAGTCACTTGATAACTACTACTTAGCTCTGCACTGTCTCGCCTGGACAGACCCATCCTCACAGTTGGTTTTGCAGACCAATTTATTTCATGAAAAGCAAAAATACTTGGGCAGAGGCTTTGCTTTGAAAAGTGTTATAGTTCTCTCCAAGCACATTTTGGGTTGTAAGAAAAATCCAAGTGATTAGAACTCGTTAGTTCTAATGGATTTTTCCTGGTTCTAATTGGTTCCTGGATTAATTTGTACAGGTACATCACTCTATTTTTGTTTTCATTTACAAGACGAAGAAAAATGAACACAAAAAAATTTGACCCTTTCACTTCTCTCCTCGGTAAACTCTTTTGTGGTTCACTCTTTAGTGCTGCTGACTCCAGTACCTTGTTCCATACCAATGAAACTCAAAGCCAAGAGAGGAACCTAGATAATTTATTTAGAATATTTCATAGATACAAGTTTTTTACTTCCTTCTGTCAATACCTAAAGGGATGTGATGGCCCCATGAACAGATAAAAGCAAACATTATTATCCTGTAGATTTTAAGCTCCCAGTAGTCTTTCCACATAGGGAGCTGACAGAGAGCCTGGTCCACTTTTCTGAGGATGTGGAGGGAGTTTTCCAGCAAAATGGAGAGTCGCTGATCTCAGAGTCCAGGTGATTTCAACATTTTCCCTTGAGGCAGAAATTTCTGCTCTCAGACACTGTGGGTTATATGTGGGGTACTCTCTGGACAAGGACTAAGGGTTGTTTACTCTGATATACGTGTGCTAAGCTCACCCTTGGTTGACACTGGCATTTTCTTCAAAGTCCCCCCAATTCCTGAAATCCTGGTGGTGTTGATAGTCTCTGTTTCCTATTCTACGCAATTTTTGGGATCGCTGGGCAAAGAAATGAAGGCTGCATTTAATGCTCAGACTCAACCATTTGTGCATGCAGCACAGCCACAGCCTTATATTTGCTCTTGATTCTCTCTCCCCTTCTAACGCAGCCTAATGCCTTATTTACTTTTTTGACCTCTGCTGCACATTGAGCTGTCAGTAGCAATGCCTAAATCTTGTCCCTGTGAGTTACGACTAATTCAGAACCCATCAGCATGTACAAGTGGTTTAAACTGTTCTCCTTCCAGTGTGCATTACCTACACACTGCCTGTCTCTCTCGTCTGCTGTTGATTGGCCCTGTTATAATACGGTAGGGCCTTCCAGCAATTAATTTCCATCTTTACAAACCTTAATAACTCTAGATGGTCAGCACAGGAATCCAAGAAGAAGAAGATGGAAGGTCTTATTGATGCCAACAAAGAGGATTTTTTTCTGCTCTTGAGAGTGCTCTGACACAGCTCACTGGCATGGCTGGGGATCAGATTGTTCAACCTTCTTGTAGTTCTATACCCCAGCTGGATGTATGAGAGCTGCCTTGGTTTCACCTCTGACTATTGAATTATGAGGTGGATGGAGCAGTCCCTGATGCCAAAACAACATGTGTATCCAAGAGGTTAGCACAGGCAGTTATTGTCAGCTTTGTCAGTCCAACTTTGCTGCTCTTAAGGTCATTGAGGATGCTTGGGAAATGGAGGGTCACCTTCGTACTTCTGTTGATGGCTTTGCACCTCTCTGTTCACCCCAGAAATGTATTTTATTTTCTGTTCACTCTTTGCTATGTGGTGGGTCCTAAAACCCACTCATGATTCACGTTTGCTCTGGATCATAGAATCATAGAATCATAGAATTGTCTGGGTTGGAAGGGCCCTTTCAGATGATCAAGTCCAACCATCAACCCAACACTGACAAAAACCACCACTAACCCATGTTCCTCAGCACCACGTCTGCCTGGTTTTTAAATACCTCCAGGGATGGTGGCTCCAACGCTTTTGCGGACAGCCTGTTCCAATGCTTGATAACCTTTTCAGGGTAAAAATTTCTCCTAATATCCATCCTAAACCTCCCCTGGTGCAGCTTCAGGCCATTTCCTCTTGTCCCATCACCTGTTCCTTGGGAAAAGAGACTGAGCGGTTGCGGCTTCCACTGCAAGTGGACTGATTTAGTGTGTGATTCAACTCCTTGGAGAGGATGTTTAAGATGAAGGGAGGAGTAGCTCTCCAAGGATGTTTCCTTTTTTCTCTGCCTGGAGGAGAAATGGAAATAATCATGTTTTTCTGACACGGAGGTGGCTAAGGCCAGACGAGGATTCCCCTGTTTCTTGATAACAGAGGATCACCTTCCTGCCATATTTTTTTATTCAATATCTCTCCGTAACTGCCCCTATACCCTGTCTAAGGTTTCTTTTCTGTAGTTAACTTTAAGAGGGATGTTGAGAAATCATTTCACTGAAAGGTTACCAAGATGGTCAGCCCAAGGCACAGGGCTGCAAGGAGGGCTTGAGCAAATGTGCTTGTTTTGTCCAGCAAAGAGGAATTTAAAGGGGAAATCAAACTGAAGGTTAAGGCTAGTTGAAAGTTTATTCCAAGGAGTTGCCTGTTATGATGAATGGGACAAGTTGCATCTGGGAAGGTTTTGGGTTGGGCAGTGGGAAAAAACAGATGTTTCTTAGGAAAAGGGTGACGCATTGGGCGCTAGTGCCCAAACTGTTGGATTTATCTCACTTAGATACATCTCCCGCAAGCTGAGCTGGTCTCAAAGCAGCCTCATGCTCTGGGTGCCTGGGCTGAGAAAATTCAGGTTTCTCTTCTCCTGTGGTGGCAAAGCACACTCTGGAGAGACAGAGACAACTGAGCAACTCTCTGCACAGCCTGGATGGTTGTACAGACATGAGATCATTAAGAGATTCCCTACACATATCCTAATTAAAAACTCTGCAATACAAAAAGCAAGATAAAGGGATTTCTGACAATAGTCAGGATGAAGTGCCACTTGAGCACTAATTAAATATGATGGCAGTTAATCAACATGGAATGTCTTGCAACACTTTGGTAATGATGATGGTGGATTGACCTTGAAGGCTCTGGGAAATGTTATTCAGAATTCCCTTCAAACATATCAATAAAATTGTTGAAAGTAGGTTGCACTCAATAAAAATCACTTTTTTTCTTTATAGGATTTATAGCAGGGTTCATCGGGTCTTCAGCTCCCAGGTGTTTTTGAAGGCGCAGCACCATCCAGAAAATTGGCTTCTTTGTTCATCCTGGGAAGTTGAGTCCTGGTTTACCTCTTTTTCTCTTTGCTCATCCTAAATGCTGGATGGTTTGCTGGTTGCATGTTAAAAGCTGACCTTCAAATGCTCCAGTACTATCTGAAAGAGAAACTGGAAATCAAGGTAGTGCTAGTACCTGCAGCACTCGGTACAGAGATGAGGTCTCATTGTGAATTCCTTATTGCAAAATGATGCTTAAAGGTGTCTAAAAGAGGAATAAGCGATCAGGGGCAAGGGTGTGGTGGGAAATTGCCATGAAACTCCCTTGATTTACGAATACAAAAAGAGATAAAACATTGGAGTGCTCAGGTTAAAAACGGTACAGAGTAGCCGATGGTGCCAGTATTTATATCGCAGCTTCATCAATCAATAACTTTAACAATAGGCAATTAATCAATACTCTTAACAACCCTTGGAGAGGATGACATCTCTGGTAAATCTGAATGCTCCACGGTAGATCCATGCCTTAAATACTCATCCCTCTGTCACAGCCAAAATATTTGACTGAATCCTGGAAGGTGCTGAGCGCTTGTAGTTTCCAGGAGGTGACTGTGCTCTCTGAAATTTCTCTTTTTCTGCTAGGACATATATGGGAGTGTTTTCCATATGGACAAACACAAAACACAATGCAAATAGGTTTTGTGACTGGGACAACCTCTTCCTAGAGCTGTCCTGCAGTGCGTCCTGGTGGCACCGGACTTGAAAGAGACCATCTCTGACGAGCAGAATTGCCTACTCTGCTCTAACTTTATATTCCAGGCACTTCCCGAGGTGGGTCTATATTAAGTTTATTTCACAAATAGATCTGTAGATGTTTCCCTGCTGGTATCCAACCATTTCAGCATCTTTAAGGAGGAAGGGCAGCTGCCCCAGGCTGTTCTCAGCACCACTCATAGCTTGTTGCTAATTCAGAAAACAACCCACAGCATCAACTGGCAACTGCATCCCTGGTTAATCCAAGTTCTCTATCAAGACGCTCTGTACTGTGCGAAAATCTTACTGAACAGTCTTGTATGCTACATAAGCCCATTAAAATGATGGTCTGATTCTCTAAAGGTTTGGCTATATGGCTTCCCATAAAAAGTTTCATAAACCACCCACAATCAACCGCCTTAATCCTCAATTCCTAAAAGCATATTGTTCACAGAGTGACACGCTGAAAAATGAGAGGAGTTCTCTGGGCACAGCACCAGAACTCGACTGCTAATTGTGGAAATAAATAACAACGGCTCCTAGAGGCCCAGTGGTTGGGTTGTTTCGTTGGTTGTTTGTTTATCCTCCCTACCAGCAAGATTTCTCCATGGGTGGAATATGGAAGTATGAAATGAAACAAACAAACAAACCCACCCTCTACTGCATAAGTTTGATTAAATGCAATACATTGTCTGTGGGTTCTTTTTTTTGGTTTTTTTTTTTTTTTTCATTGGGAGGGTCATCAGAAAACGTAAAAATCAGGCTGCTTTGAAACAGAAATTCTCTCTTCTATGTCTGTCCAACAGCAGCCAGAAACTTGATTTCTCTGCTAAACATGAAGCCCAAGGGTGACAGAGCATCGCAAACGCGATACATGCCTGACAAAGACGCGTTCTGCTTTCTGCAATTCAAGTTGATGTAAAATTGTCTTCCATTCATTTCCTAGACCCTGTTTTATCTCCAGCTGGCTGCTCAATGGTCATCCTGATGAAGTCCGCTGGTGCTCTGATAATTCTCTTCCACAGGTTTGCCAAGCTTTCAGGCTTTGCTCTGAGTGTCAGGAGTAACCTTTAGTACAATTCTTGAGTGCCNTTTTTTGGTTTTTTTTTTTTTTTTTCATTGGGAGGGTCATCAGAAAACGTAAAAATCAGGCTGCTTTGAAACAGAAATTCTCTCTTCTATGTCTGTCCAACAGCAGCCAGAAACTTGATTTCTCTGCTAAACATGAAGCCCAAGGGTGACAGAGCATCGCAAACGCGATACATGCCTGACAAAGACGCGTTCTGCTTTCTGCAATTCAAGTTGATGTAAAATTGTCTTCCATTCATTTCCTAGACCCTGTTTTATCTCCAGCTGGCTGCTCAATGGTCATCCTGATGAAGTCCGCTGGTGCTCTGATAATTCTCTTCCACAGGTTTGCCAAGCTTTCAGGCTTTGCTCTGAGTGTCAGGAGTAACCTTTAGTACAATTCTTGAGTGCCAGGTGGAGAGCATGGTGTACCTGCTCAGGGCAGTCTACACTGCTGGGGCAGTCATAGAATCATGGAATCATAGAATGGTTAGAGTTGGAAGCGACCTTAAAGACCAACCCCCTGCCATGGGCAGGGATATCTCCCACCAGACCAGGTTGCTCAAAGCCCTTTCCAAACTGGCCTTGACCCCCTCCAGGGATGGGGCAGCCACAGCTTCTCTGGGCAACCTGAGCCAGGGTCTTACCATCCTCGCAGCAAAGAATTCTTCCAGAGATTTCATCTCAATCTCCCCTCTTTCAGATTAAAACTATTCCCCCTCATCCTATGGCTCCACTCATAAAGAGTGTTTCCACTCCCCATGTAACTCTCCCTGGAGCTTTCCCTTCTCCAGGCTGAACCCTCTCCCCACCCCCAACTCTCTCAGCCTGTCCTCATGGCAGAGGGGCTCCACCCTCTGAGCATCTTCATGACCTTCCTCTGGACCTGTTCCAACAGATCCATGTCCTTCCTGTGCCAAGGACTCCAGGTGGGGTCTCACTGGAGTGGAACAGAAGAGTAAAGGATCTGAATGTAAAAATTCTTGTCTATCAAGCTTGGCTGTTAGAATTCTCTATTTTAATGTATTAACTGAGATTTATATAAAAGTCTATATGGGTCTGGACATAAATTGGGTCTCACACAAAGCAGTTGCATGCCTCTTTCTCTTAGGATATGTCTCCTTGCTTTGCTGGCAGCAGCAGGAATTGTAGAGAATCTTAATTGCCATCCAATGACTTTCTGGTTTGATCCACCAGTGTCTAACTAGGTAGGGGCTCCAGGGAAGCGTGTGGCAGAAGCATGTAAAGCTGATGTTTTCTAAAACCTCTTTGCTTGAACATCTGTTCCCAGTGGCTGGTGCAGGCAGGTGGGGAATTCTGTAGATATGGGTTATTCCAGTTTCTTATTATTTTCTCAAGATAAAAAGTAATATTTGCTGTGACTAATTCTTGATGGAAATCCTTGCTTTGCATAGACCTGCAGGCTTGTAGCATTGAGAGAATTTCAGGGAAAAAAATACAATCATATCCCCATGCCCTGTGTAGGGGTAATGTGGCTAAAACCAAAGTCTTTGGCTGATGGCATCCATTTTACCACTGGCCAAAGCCTGCAATCTCAAAGACCATGGCTGAGAAGGGAAAGCTTTAATTCTGGATGTCAATGGTTGGCATTTAATTAAAGACAACTTGCCCATCAGCAAGTCAGCTAACAAGTAGCATATGCCTTGGAAAAGAGCAATGGTCTTCCACACGCCAATTTAACTACTGACCACTGAAGTGTTTGCTTATGTCAGTGGGATCAGTCATCAGATCTTAGTCATCAGATCTCTAATCAGATCAGATCAAACCTTGTTACTTCTACCTTAAGTGAATAAACAGAGGGTCTGACATTACACAAGGGACAGAGGGAACTTGATGAGATCCAGTTTGCAGTTACTTACAACCCTTTTATATGTTGACCCTTGAAGTGGCCATTTTCAGAAGATATGCCCAAGGCTTATCTGGCATGGCCAAGAAATCCAGCTAGTTCTGTATTTTCTTTCTGCCAGTAGGAAATAATGGATGCTTAGGGAAGTAGTCCAGAAGAGGAGGTCTAGAGAGTGTTTCTTCTTTTGGCGTCTCCTTCATGCTTCTGGCAATGAGCTGTCAAAGGACTGCTTAAGTCGAGACTCTGGACTGCTGGTACAGTAACCACAGAGGTACTTTCTCTCCATGAATTTATTTACACTCTTTTAAAACCCATTTGAACTTTTAGCCTCCAAAATATCCTGGGGCAACAAGTTCAAAAATTTAATTAAGCTCTTTGTGAAAACTGTTTACTTAACCTTGTACTATTAGACAGCTACACAAGAGTAAAGGAGTTATGACAATTAAGAACCATAAAATTTTCAGAAGAATACAATAAATAGCTCCCAAGTCTTCCACTGCAGCTTTCAAAGTTTTCTCTGTCCTTGAGAAATAAGCTGTGAAAATTGTGACCATGGTCATGACATACCCAGGTGGCACAGGAAATTAAGAGGAAAGAAGAGGCGTGGCTCCAGATCCTAGTTCTGTCCCACATCTGTCTCCAAAAAGCCTCCAAAAAGTCTCCAAAAAGTCTCCAAAAAGCAACTTTCTGCTTTTCACATCTCTGCTTCCTACACTGTGGAGGCACATAGTATCTCCAAAACTTCACCTCTGAGTACATCTAAGTAAGCTTTGCCATAATAAAGGAACTTTTGCCAGTTCCTATGAGAAACTTCAAGCATGAGTTACCAGGTTTCAACGGAAAAGAGAAATAATTAAAAAAATATTAAACCACTCAATTTTTCCATTTAAACACATCCTTTGTAGAATACAAACATCAATGTAATGCAGATCTTGGGGACTCTGTATCATTTATATCTTAGTTCCAAGTACTAGAACCTTGTTCAGCTTGGAAGAGAATATCATGAATAGGCCAGGTTACATTAGTGAGTGGGTCCCATCTGTCCCCTGCTACAACTCGATTTGATTTCATTCATTCCCTTTTGTCTCTTTCACTTTGGAGCAGATTTTTGAGAATCTCACAACAGGCACCAGGGCAAACGCTTAGTATTCAAAATTGCTATTAAGAAACCACAGAGATACCTCACAAACAATAGGACTGGCCACTTTCTCCAGGTATCATTTCATCAGGCTCTTTAGAACCCCAAAATAGAAGGCAAAGACATTTCAAACAGTTATTTAGTGAGGTTAAAATATCTGTACAGCTTGCATCTGGCCAGTGTCAATGGGATTGTAAGGGCTTCTTTGAGCTTTTACTTGTTCTTTTCTTGCGACAATACTAAGAGGGTATAGATATAGAGGGAGCTATTCTGCCTTTGTTTAAATTTTAAATAGGCCATAGAAATGCTGCTCTGTAGAATTTGATTAAAATTGAACTGAATAAAAAGCTCCTTCCATTCTTACTCATGTAGACTGGCATTGCACACCATATAATAGAGCTATCATTAATGTAATACTCTACCTGTATTATGCATATTCAGAAATGTCAATTAAAAATCAGCTTTTCACTGGCACAGTTTTAAAGTTCCAGCATCAGCTCCCCTTTTTATGGTGATACCAAGTAATTCCAGCTCCATTCCCCTTTACAATAGAGCAGCAGCAAGTAACACAGAAAGTTGATTCCATTCTGTGATTCTTAATGTGGAGAACGCAAACTGCAAAGACCGAGGATGAAGTGATGCTCCTACTGAGATCCATAGGTTTCAAGTAATCCAACATTTACCTATAAATGTAACACTTTGGTAGTCATAGTCCAAGCTGCACAGTGGCCTTGCCTAAGGGAATGAACACTGTGTTGGTCACCTTCTTCATCACTGTTGCAAGGAGGTATCCAGTATAACTCATCCCTGCAAGCTCCATGTACATCATGGCAGCTTCTTCCCTGATATTAAAACCTGCCCCAGGACCCCTTTGTCTGCAGCCATACCCTAGACCATCTCCCACACTACATCTTGGAGCTCTCTGAACTCCTCAAGGAGTTCTGCCTTGCTCACATACACTGGTAGCATGACTTAACATTACCCTGTCACACTTTCAACACCTAATTGAGGAGCTCCAGCTAGAAGCCACGTCAGATCCTGATGCCTCAGCTGGCAGTGGAAAAAGATGGGCACACGGCTCAGGTTTCTCCAGCCCAGTCAAAATCTGAGACTCATTCAGAAAAACTGTATGTTTCTCTGTACTTTAGTTACATCTGGATTCTACCTAGCCAGATGTGGTTGTGCATCCCAGGGAGGAAAAGATGAGTTTGTCCTTTCACCAGTTCTCTGCCTGGATTTTGTTCCTCATGAAGTTTGCTGCTCTCCTTATTGCTGTTAACAGGAGGTAACTTGCTTGATCTTTTGCTTAAAAATGTAATTGGTATGAAACTCTAAGAAACACAGAGGTGAAAAAGCCCAGCTGCCGTGGCTACTAGAGGTGAATGCAGGAAATACAACAGAAAAAGGATTGGTATTAGAGATTCGTGATTTGATGATGAGTAAATGGCAACCGTGTTCACATGCAGTACACAGTGTCAGGGAAATGTGATTCGTTTTCTATTAATCATACCTATTCTTGTACTGGAAAACTACCCACAGACCTGCAAGGGTCCCTGGGATACCCAGGGTTTAAAAAGGAAAGAAGGCACAATCAACTCAAAAATGATGTGAAACCAACAGGAAGATTGTCCTGTGATTGCTCAGAAGCCTGTAGAGTGGCATACATCTGACTGGATATCACTGACTCATTAGCCCCAGTCAAAAGCACATTCCAAATTTCAACTACCCACAGTTCTCCATGGTGCACACTTAATTTTAAAACAATTAAAACAGCTGGTTGGGAAGTTGAACAGCAGTAGAGGGCATAGAAGCTTCAAGATCATAATTTATTTTTCAAGAAACTATCAGTCCTGTCAGAGGGAAGTTCTGTCTGCAACAGACCAGGCTGTTGTGATAAAAATGAGAACATATGGGAAGCCAATATTTTACAGTTTAACAGCTTTGCCCTGTGGAGGGGGCACATCCACTACAGGCCAGGAATACCCAATGAAGCTCACCTTGTTCTGTGGACCACAGGGATGGATTTACTGTATGGAAGGTGGTCCGTGTGGCTTGTAAACTTCTCCCCATCCCTAATGGTTTCCTTGTTGAGATGAGTGCACTCCCAGTTATGTGCTGCAGAAAAGGCAGATCTCTGGGCATCACCTCCCTACTCACGCTGCAACTGTCTTGTCTTGGCATCACCTGATGCAACTCCCTGTCTGACCTGAAGAACTCAGGTGGGCATTCCAGAACCATGGAATATTTTGGGTTGGAAGGTAACCTAAACACCATCAAGGTTCAATCCCCACCCTGCCACGTGCAGGGACACCTCCCACCAGACCAGGCTGCTCCAAGCCCCATTCAACTGGCCTCGAACCCCTTCAGGGATGGGGAAGCCACAGCTTCTCTGGGCAAGATAGGCCTGTATCTCACCACCTTCACAGCAAAGAATTTTTCCGAGATCTCATCTCAGTCTCTCCTCTTTCAGTTTAAAACTGTTCTGCTTCATCCTATCAGTCTACTCCCTGATAAAGATGTGCCTCTGTGGATTCTGGAAGATTGCAATAAGGTCTCCCTGGAGCCTTCCCTTCTCCAGGCTGAACCCCAGAGCTCCCTCTGCCTGTCTGCATAGGAGAGGTGCTCCAGCCCTCTGATCATCTTCATGGCATCCTCTGGTCTAACAGGTCCATGTCCTTCTTGTCCACCTAAGGTGCATCTGCAATCTGATTTATCTTTCTGTTCCTGCAGGGAACCTGCTTGCATGAAGTAAGGCTGGTCCTGCTGAGTGTCCCTGCTGCCCTTGTCACAGAGGAGAAAAGCTGAAGGCAAAACCACTCACTAGCTCTTTACAGGAATGGTATCACCCACTTTTCTTGAAAAGTTCAAACCTCTTCAGTGTAGCTCCCCAGAGCTTCAGGAAAGTGACTTCCAGCAGGGAATCTATCTGGAGCAAACTTTGACATAGCCAACTGGTTTCCAACCCCACTGCTGACTTCCAGACACTGAGGGTCACAAGTCACCTCCTTTCGGAAGTTTGGAAAGCTCTTCTGGCCATACCTGCATACTTGCGGGAGAAAATAAAGCACAAAGTTGATGTGATTTTCCCTAAATCAGTAGTAGTGCAGAGCACGTTGCAACACAGATTTGAGGCCAAAAGCACAGTTCTGGCTTGCAAAACATCATCTCCCATCATCACTATTTTGCCCCCTCAAACTTCCCTACTGGATATTTATAGCTTTACAGATGGATCTTGCCCTGAGCTTTATTTCCTTCTTCCAGATTTAATCTTTTTTTATTAAGACCATTTAGCACTGATCTATGTATAAACCCTATAACATACCCTTGCTGACACAAAAAATGTTGACACATCAAGTTGAAGTGCTGGAGCCACCATTTTCCAGTGGCTTTTTGAAATGATAACAAGCGACACTTATCATTTGCCACCCAATCCACTTGTGCAATAAGCAAAAAACCGAGCAAACTGCTTTTCCCCTGCACAAAGCAGTAATTCGTGTGGCACAGTCAGACCGACTCGGGCTGTGCAGGGAACGAAGATCAAAGGGGAAATTCACCTGCCTGTCTTGTTTGCTATTGATCTGAATCGTAGCCACTTTATCAGTAGCACTTTGCCATCACCCCTCAGAGATCAGAGCCTCCTATATCTTCCCAGCTCTTTTATTTATAGAACCATTTAATAAATACATTTTCTTTCCCTGCTCTAGCTGTTTTTTTTTTTTTG
>VXBJ01000883.1:9189-38973 GCA_013400055.1 Nycticryphes semicollaris | reverse complement strand
AGATGAATGAAATGCTTCAATATTCTTAATACTTAGGTTTGTATTTTTCCAGCTGAGATTGTGCATTAGATTTGACAGAGATTTAAAGATGGATTTGTTCCAACCAAGAAGCCACGGGAGGAAAAGAAGGGGGATTTACCATTCCCTGATGAAGTTCAGTCCTTTTTTACTAACTGGGATTATCTTCAAGCATTTGTTTTTATGAGGCAAGAATAACTTAAAATAAGTATAGGTGAGTATTTAATGAAACCACAATCCAGACCTTCATAAACATGTGATTTACTTTAAAACAACAGGGTGGTATTTACTGGCTTTGGGGAGAACAAGTGCATTTCAAACAGGTGAGGTCAGCTCTATAACATGCAAGCACAACAAACAAATATAAGGAGAGCTCTGCAGTATTTTACTCACAGCACAAAGTTCCTGGTGCTTCGAAGTAGGAGTTTTGAGGGTAATTCCTGAAAAAAAGAAGCACCCTTTTTTTTATTTTTTTTTTCCTTTTGCTGATCAGTTGCTTGGGTTAATCCTAGAGTATATGCTGTGGTCTACGGGGACCAAATGGTGCAATTTGAAGTTAGAAATGGAAATGGTCCATGGCCAGAGGAGTGTGAACGTTACTGGGGTGTGATTCCAGTCCTCATCTCCATGTAGATACACAGGCACAGAGCTGTGTGTCCCCTCTGCCAAGGAGAGACAAGTGTCAAGGCGCTGCATCAGTCTGCAAGGCTCCTACGCCAGGCAAAGCAGGAGGAAAAGTGGAGAAAACAGATTATGAAATGGATGAGCTGGAACTGAAGTTTCTTAGAAGATTAAGTTAAGAGTTGGGGCCCATAGAAGCCTGTGAAGAAACTCCTGGTGGGTTTCTGATGATGCCCTGGAGCGGGCGTAGGCTTATCAGAACCGACGAACCTTTGCGGTTTCCTCTGTCCTAATTACTTTATAGGGTATTATCATACTAATACGTGAGCATCAGATCTGTTTTTTTTTTTTAATCTAAACTTGTGAAAACAGTGCAGCATTAGGAGTGTGGTAATAAACGAAAAACGTTAACATGCAATTCCCTTATGCTTTTGAAAAATTACTTCATAAATGCAAAGTAAAATATTTTCCTTTTTATTACCTGACAATTACATATTAAGAATTTCTTTTTATGTTTAAAAACATATGCAATACGGGCAGACAGGCTCCAAAATGTAATTGCTTTCTTTCTATAAGAATCAGATGTCATTTTCTCCAAACTAAACTCTGAAAAGAGATAGGGGAAGCAAATTGTTGTATACATTAAATTTTGAAACATCTGATAGCATTCCTCAATTAAACTATTTAAATGAAAAAAGATTGCTTTACAGCTCTATCATATCCACTGAATAAAACCTCTGTTGAGGCAAATTGGCAGTGGCAGGTACCAAATGCATTGGCCTTAATGAGACTGGACAACCTAATAGAGGTCATTGGTAATTGTTATTATATACAATATTGCACTGTCAAAAAAAAACCCCTTAAGCTACACACATTGCTCAAGACATCTGAGTTTCATTGCTGCAAAGGAAGGCTTTTATCTTCCTATGTAAAGCAATATTATTGTTGTTTTTCATCATGAATTACAGGCTACTCTCTAAAGGTGCAATAGCAAAGGGAAACAACGTTGGTCACCATTGCCATCTTGTGAAAGGCTTTTAGGAGGAGTTGAACAGCCTGCTTGGAACATTTTTGCATCGATTTCAGTGGGTTGGGGTGGTAATTAAGTGTCCTTGCCCAAATCCTGTGGATCCACTGGGAAGAGTATTGTGGACTGAGCTGTCCTGGGATCAAGCTCTGATGGGTTTTTTTGATCCTCAGCGGCTGCAGAAGATGAAGGACCCGAATTTGTCCATATGGTGATGCTGGTTCTCTGCTTCTTGATAAAAATGACAGCTCTTAAGATTTAATTTGTTGGGAGGATGAATTAACTCTTGTTGACTCCTTGGCCTGCTGTGCTAATATTAAAATGAGGTCTTGTAAAGAGGGATCACAATCAACATTGCAGTTTTTCTTGTCCCAAGATCCTCCAGGTTCCTACAAGCATTCCTGTCTTTCCAATGGCTAGTGGGCCAAATTTCCTGTGCTGTCAGGAGTTTATCCAAAGACCAGTATGGATCCTATAGTTTTGAATTTACTGTAAATATTATCAAGGTGTGCCGAATTTATTTTGGACTATCTCTAACAACGTCTGCAGCAGGGATTCACCACCAATAAGTGTTTGGGGAATTTCAGCCCTCTGGGGTGTGGGCTCGCATATCTTTCCTAGCTGTGCTAGGAAAAGCCATGTAATCACTTAATATTTTTTCTCCCCATCTTTCGCTGTCAAGGTCCTGAGCTCTCTCTCCGCACAAGGGATATCTGATGGCTTCACAAATTGCTCATTGTGGCTGGACAGTGCAGAGTCTCCTCCCCGATTTTGGGGGAGCAGCTAGGTGAACATGCTTTTTGGGGGTCTGTAACACCAAAATGACAATATGGTTCACTAGCAAACTCTTTTATCCAGCTACAGCGGGTGTTCTTTGACCAAAAAAAAAAACACCCCAAAACCAAAAAAACAACCTTTTGATTACTGGGAATATCTNAAATTGTGTGTCCATTTAGCCTAATAAAATATTAAATAACATTAAAGCTACGATATTTAGTTCTCCATTTTCCTGCAACTTACGTAGCCTTGTACACAGGGGCAAAGTAGGCAGAAGACATCACCCTTCCTGATTCAGTAATGTTTTGTGCTCAGATCTGGACTCAAGCATGGAGATGCTCCATCAATGTGGAATCAGGCTGTGCTTCCATAGCCATCTGCTGTTGGTCAGTGATGGCATCTTCACTGGGGCCAAATCCCTGCCTGCCCCAGTCCTACATGATTGCACCGGGCTCTTGCGATCCTCCAACCCACTGCGCTCCCACGTGGCTGGGTAGGACCTTATGGAGGTACAAAAAAGGGTTGAAATTACATCATGGTTGTCAGTCTTCTTCTCATGCTCTAACTCTCCTGAGACAGATTTTTACTGTGTGTTTTACCCTTATTTTAGAGACTTGAGCTCCTTCGCTGAATGTTGTAAACCATTAAGGTCAGCACTGCAATATTTTAATGTTGCTATTTAACGGAAGCAAGATCTTTATGGCAGTGAAAACTGCTGCAGGGAAAACAAAATGCTATGCAGACACCTAGCAGACAACTGCGAGTTAAAAAAAAAAAATCAAATGAAACTTTGGGTAAGACAAATATCTTTATGCAATTAAGGTGTTAACTCATACTGGCAGACTGATGGAAATAAATCACTTTTTTCGTTTCAGGATGGGGGATTTCCAGGGAAGGACAGTACAAAGGTCCTTTCACTAGCTGAAAGAAACAACATTATCTTACCTTTTTTTTTTCCATACCATGCATGCAGCTGATGCACAAAAAGGTGTAATTACAATCTGACATGGAAGTGATTGTCTGAGCCTGAAAATCAGTAATGTTAACTCTTCTCAAAATAAATTTCAATTTGATCCTGTGAATTTTACATTGAAATGAGTTTTTTCTTTAAAACCCTGGAGGAAACAGCCCTGTATGTGCGCATTAACAAATAGCTTTGCAAATCTAGGCTAAAGTGAATATTCAATTTCAGGAGGTCAAATTGAGATTCGCTCTCAACAACGAAATGACGAAGCCACAGGAGCCAAAGTTAACTCTCTTGTAGACGTGACAGAGATTTTACCTGTGACTAAGGCGGTCATTTGCCCCTTTGCCTTCCCTTTACGGTCTCAGTGACACTTATACCCAAAATATCCATTTGCAGTTGGTTAAATACGTAACCTCTGCAGTGAATATCTTGAATGAGCTGGCTTTGCAGTTTGCCTTCAAGACCTAGAGGAGAATTTTCCCATGGTTTCAGGATGTCAAAAAGCAGATCTAAGCTATCTCTTGCTTTCTTACTGACTCCTCCATACCTGTAGTTAAAAGCCGTGGAGCTGAAGAAGGAGGATTTCTCAGAGATACCCACTGAGTAGCAGAAATATCAATCTTACTGCCCCCCATGACCTTAAAAAATCTCAACCCCACATGGTTCCCATCGAGTCCCAGAGAGGATTTAACTCTAGCACCATGCTGGAGACTTGGGGTCTGCAGACTCTTCTCCACACTAGCTTTGGTACTCTTCTGTGCCCTACCTAGTGGGGCAGTAGTCCTTAGCTAAGGAGAGGTTTTCTCCTTGTTGGTACCTTGTTGCAGTATAGGGCAGGCAACAGTACCTCCACTGCAGTTAAGCAGAGTAGACAATCAAGCCTGAGTCTTGTTTCCTTCGTTAATGTATACCTAAGAAATGAAACCCTCTCTGATCCTCTCTCCATAGATAGCAAATTACTCACATGAGCTGAAAGCCAACTCTTACTTTTTTTAATCATTGAGTCTCTTTTGATCATCGTTTCAGGGGTTTCCTGCTCAGCATCTGAAAATATTCCAGGAAAAAGCAGCTGGGAAGACTGCAAATTCTTCTGTCTTCTTCTGGGGAGACTGCAAATTCTTCAGCATCTTTCCAGCAGGGCCACAAGGAGAAACTTCAATAAAAACTCTATTCTGCTACAAGAAAAAAACCAACAGTATTAGGAACTTCTCACTCTTTTTCTCCATTTTCCTCAACTCACAAAGAGCACATCCCATTCTGCAGCAGAGTTGTTAGCTGTTTAATGATGGGTCACAGACCAGCACGACATTAATATCGTGACTGTCAGTCACCTGATACCCAACCACAACAGCCACATGCTGCTACCAATATCCACCCAGTGGCTTTGTGCTTTGACTTGTGCTGCCTGGCTCTGCACATCAACTTTGCTCAGTGGCAGAACATCCTTCTTCTCTCTTTGACCCTGTCTGACCCATGAGAGTCTACACTGTGCCATTGCATGGTCTTTCTGCTCCAGCTTTGAGAAGGAGTAGGGCCATGGGCAAGGTTGCCTTGATGGTGGCAGTGTTTTCCTATCCCTCCGGTAAAATGACATGCAAAAGGCGTCCATAAAAGCCACAACATCTATGCTTGTGCAAGACCTGTCATGTAATGATTCTCTTCTTTATGTTCAGATGATGTAAGTGTGTGAGAAACCTAACAAAGTGCTAACCCTGGAACTTCTCTTCTTGTGGCAACTGGCAGATACGTTCAAAAAACCAAGGAAATTGTGTATTCTTTTCAACCTAGTAATTAACTTCCTTTTTTTTTCATGTATAAAGAGAGCAAAACTGGGACTGGACACCTCAGCATATTTAATGAACTAGCAGAATAATCTCTACTACAAATGCTCTGAAAACAGAAGTGGTATGCTGTGGACATACACCTCTGATGTGCTACTGGAGAAGATCTGGTCTTAAGGAAAACAGTTGAAGCTACAAATTTGTGTGCAAAATGCACGTGTTACCTAATTAGCAGTACGACTTGTACACTAGAGGGAGCATTGAAGGAGGATGGAATTTTTCACTTGAAGGGGAAGAGTTAACCAGGTCATTTTCTTCTAGGTGGATTTCTAAAACCATAAATTTAAATATTCATTAATGGCTTAAGTGATGGATTGGAAGTAACACAATAACTTTATTTAAATTGTTAATAACAAAATTTTATCTTGCAAATTATTCTTCATGTTAAACGGGACCATAGATACTTGGTAATTTCTCAATTACACTTTGCTCTGTGCAGTGCAATGGAGGTTCATGTCCACATGGATTTGCTTTAGAAGACATGAAATACAGAGGCCCTGGACATGTTGTAGGACTGATAGGGCCTGTGTTTACTCATGTCCATCTCTAGCCTAGAAAACAAGAGCGTTATTGATGGTTAATGGTTGAAAACCCTCAATGGCTCAAGCTGCAGTTTTTCAGCCTTCTTTGGCAAGCAGCCTGCAGGTCAGGGCTTACAGACCCCTTCCATGAGCACAGAAAACTGGTCCTCTGTGAGCTCCTTCTGGATGCAAAATCTGACGTGGTCACCACCCAACTCCTTCCAAGGGGATGAAGTAGAGGACATTGGCCCATAGAGACCTTCGGGTGCAGAAAGAAGCAAAGTAAGGCCAGCAGCAGTACGGTTGTGTTTTCACTGCTTTTTTGTGCTGCCAGCAGCCATCTGTACAAGGGAGGACCCACCACATAGTGCTCACCACTGTGACACAAGGTGAAAGCTGGAGCTGCTGTTTGTGGCACTCACAGTACAACAAGTCAAAGTCCTTTACATAGAATAATGAACCAAAGCCCCCACGAGTGGACCATGCTATGGTCCAGCAAACCAGACTACAAGGTAAGTGTTCAATTTGGCCTTAAAGGAATTTGCCGAATTGGCACCTCTGACGTCAAGTGGAAGTGAATCCTGCAAATCTCAATCTTTTTTATAGGGAAGCACTATTGATTTTTTTATCGTCTTACTCTGTTTTTTCCAGCTCTCCCCTCCCAGCTCCCACCTTCAGCGGGATTGAATGCTTTGATTTAAGAGAGGCTGTTTAGTGCAAGGGACCCTCTCGGTGGCAAATTAGAGGATAGCTTGCTCCGTACATCCCAGCAGTCAGACTGCAGAGATGTGCTTATCCATCACCCGCACACATGGCCTTTACAATACAATTATATCCTTCCACCTGGTCGCTGGGGCTTCTGGCAGCCCCCAATGCCACCCTGATGCCCATCAATATGTGGATCTGGCTCCTAAGAAGCCAAATCCATCAGTGCCACTGAGGGTGTGGCATAAGCTGTGCCTCAGCTCTGCTTCATTTGAGAGATGAAACCACTGGGATTTGAAAGGCAACACCACCCATGTTTCTTTTTGGCTATTGAAAAGAACAGGGTTCTTCCTGAAGAAATAATTTGCAGTTTCTCTTAAAGGCTCCTCTAGCTACAGGAAAGTCACTTCTGACTGGGAAGCAGCATCTGTTCCTCTAACGTCTTTCCTGTCCTAATTTTATGCAGAAACATAAGGGTATCCTTGAAGCTCGTGCTCACTCTTGTAGCTTAAGATGGGTTTTGGAGGCTCACAGTGACATCTTCTCTCTGCTCCATGCCTTTTTCCAACACAACCTCACTCTCTTATGGAGTGGCCTGGCACCTGAAGGTGCGCGTCAACTTTTCCCAGCAAATCACTAGGAAAAATACTAGCGAAAATTTCTTCACCAAAAGGGTTATCAAGCATTGGAGCAGGCTGCCAAGGGAAGTGGTTGAATTGCCATTCCTGGAGGTAGTTAAAAGACAGGTAGACATGGTGCTGAGGGACATGATTTAATGGTTGTTTTGTCAGTTGGACTCGATGATCTTAAAGCTCCCCTCTAACCTGCACAATTCTATGATTCTGTGATTCTGTCATTCTGCAGGAAGAGCCCTTTTGTTTCTGTGGCTACTGGTAACCCTGCTGATAATGTCACTGTGCTCAGACTCTGCATGCTTGGTGTCTGACTCAAGAAGCTTTGGATTTTCAAGGGTCAATCTGTAACCAAGCAGTAGAAACCAACAGACGTCTGTAAATGTGGTAGCTGAAGAGACATGCCAAGACACAGGACTTAAAACAAATGTGTATTGTTATAGACTTGAAGATCCATTTCCTAAAAGAAATGCAGTCTGTCGATCTCTTTGTTACTGGAAATTCCAATACACTCCTTTGAAATCCAATAAAAACAAAAAAAAAGTTAAGCAATTCTCACCTTTATCACTACTGGAACTAACTGCTTTTTTAAAGCCTTCCTCTTGCTGAAGCTGCTGGAGAAATGAAGTTTCATCTTCTGGGATAAAAAAATGAACCTTTGCTGCTTGGAAATAAGTCAAATCTATAGCTGGGATACACAGATTTGACAAAGAATAATTTTATAGAAGGGGCTAAAATTATTCATGATGTCAGGAAAAACTGCACCACATGTATAGACAAAGAAAGAAAAAGCCCAAACAATCTACTTGAAAAAACCCTTGCCTTTTTTTCCTCTTAAAAACACATTTTTAGTCTGTTTCTTAACAAAACCCTGAAGATTTCATAAAGATTAAATAATTTCTGAAATAGACATCTCATTTTGTATTGAGCAAAATATTCAGTCTGGTCTTGACCTATAACTTCTCTGTCTCTATTTAGCTGTAGGAAGTTGAAATCTGGGGCTAAAATCTTACCTCCTGGGAAACTCCTGGAAAATTTGCCACTAACATCGGAGGAGCCAGAGCATCATCACAGCCTTTAATCTTCCTCTTTGATGTGCAAAAAGCTGTTCACACCATTCAAAGCAGTTAAGTTTTCCCCATGGACTCCCCAATGAGATGGGCCCTCCATTGAGTTGGAGAAGACCCTTAGCAGCTTCTGTCCACCTTTTTATCTACGTGGCTTAGCGAGGGGTTCACCTCTGGAGACCTGTGTTCAAACTAGACTTTAAGTTCAAAGCTAATGAAACATTTAGATGTTCCATGTGAGTCAAGTATCTGGAAAGCAGCATGGGTCTTATCACATGAACAGTTTGAGTTCCAGCAGTGCGTAAACAGAGAATTTTTTATCTCTGGATACTCATCAGTGTGTTCCTAAACATAACCTCTTACAGTGCATTTATTCTGAGCATCTCAGAGTTACAAAAGGTGATAAATTAAGCCTCTTATTTTCTGTATTCATACATAGTGTTTGAGGCCAAGTTGGATGGGGCTTTGAGCAACCTGGTCTGGTGGGAGGTGTCCCTGCCCATGGCAGAGGGGTTGGAACTTGATGATCTTTAAGGTCCCTTCCAACTCTAGCCATTCTGTGATTCTATATTGGGTTGGCCAGTGCTTGTAATCTGGTTGCTGGGAGCCTTGAAACAGCCCCAACCCAAATACTTTGAGCAGAAGAGTCGCTCTGGAATGATAGTAGGAAATCAAAAGAGTAAAATACCTTCAGTTTTTATGGTAGTGATCAGACTGAATGAAATTAATGTTTGTTAGAGCAGTGTGGACATGGAAGGCAAGTGTGCTTGCAGGCCAACCAGACTCTGAAGTGCTCCTCCATGACCTGACTTCAGCGTTACAGCCAGCCCAAGTCATGGACTCAGCCTGGACCCATTGACTTTCCTACCTGAAACTCAGAAGATTGCTAGTGTCTTTGCTGCGTCAGCCTGCTTTGCCTTGTGCTTTCTTGTACACCATCCTTTACCTTTAGAGATGTGTTTTATAATTCAATGCATGTGAACCACTTGTATTTGTGCTTGTGGAACCAGTGTTACCAAAGACACAACCTGGCTCTGATTCGATTCTTTCCAGAATGGAATATTCTCCTCTACAAACTCAGCGATATTATTAGTTTTTCTAATAACATGAGATGATCTTATTGGACATACAGAGGGTGGGGTGCAGCATCTTGAGCACCTGACTCATCGAATGCAGTCTTTTGTTTCAAGCACATCAGGGAGAAGCAAAGGTCTTAGTTTCCTGTCCATACCATGGAGGTATGAAATGATGAAGGTCTTTAGAGGTGAAAGCAGTTTGTGACTCAGTCAAAACCTCCACCTCCGAACCTCAGGTGTGTCCACCTGGCAGCTTGCAGAGACACAGAAGGTTATATGAGGAAAAATCTGCTCAGACACCAAAAACAGTGTGGCTTTGGCAGCAGTGGTCTTTGTTGGAGCTGGCCTGTCTCAAACAAGGTGCTCATATACCAAGATTGGTTGCTGCAGGCTGCTTATAAATACTTTCAGATGAGGATGCCAAAGGTCCTTCTGTTTTCCCACCATCACCCTTGCTCTGCAGATATCCCTTTTAGAGCTCTGGACCTGGCCGCAGCTCTGGGGTGTTGCAAGGCTGCAGAGACAATCACAGTAATTTCCTTAAACTAACTGTAAATGGATGAAGAATGACAGAAGTATTGAACCCAAAAGCTGATATCCGTCATGAAACCATCCTTCCTGAGAGATCTGCATCCACGTGTGGCTTGGTCACCAGCAAAGCCTTAGAAGGTATGATTTCAGGCACTGCTGGATGCCAGGGAGAAACTGGATGGCACAGGAAACCAAGCCAGGAGTTTCCCAGACCAGCCCTTCTGCTCTCATTCTACACTGTTGTAGCTAATACAAGTTTTGCCAGTTATTTCACCAGGGAAAAAAGTAGGTCTTTTTGCTGGCTGACATTTCCGGCAGTAGTTACAGATTGTCTTCTAAAATAGCTGGAGAGGTGTAAGGTCTCAGACATCAGCTGTTTGATGCTGTACCTTCAGCTGAGATCCAGGACCTGCCCTTGGACCTCCTGAGCTGCTCCAGCACCATGTGGGTTTTCTCCAACTCCCACCTCAAGTGTCATCTTTTCCCCCTTTTAAAATCAGAGTTTCAAATTCTTCACTACCTCCTGGAGATCAAGTGGTACTTAATAATTAATACTCCCACTGCTTTCAAATCATCTGACAAGAGTGGGCACAGAATCAAACAGTTACGGTCATTGCCACTGTTTGGATTTTGAAGGATGAGTCCTGCCTGATGCAGATTTTGTAGAGCAGCTTAGCCTTGATACAATTGGGGGTTTTTTGGTTTCTGTGTTGTTTTTTGTTTGGGTTTTTTTTTTTTTTGTATGAGCAAGTCTTCTTGGCTGTGTGGAGGAAAGCTTAAAAAAATCATTATTTACTTTGTACAGTATTGACATCACAACAGATATCCGTAAACGTGGTCTCAGTGGATGAAGAACAGAAGAATCACCTGCTTTGCATGATCAAGAAAAGCCTCTGTAACCATTTACATTTCCCCTGGTCCATCAGGACGCGTCTCTTCAGCGACAGCCCTACTAACCCCGTAATATTGTGCAGGAAGCTCTGAATTTATTTCTTTTTTAATTTGTAGTCAAGAAATAAATGCTGTCCCCCCAATTTGCCTCCTCCCTCGCTCTGTGAGATAAAGTTATCAGGAATAATCAGACCATAGAGACCATAGAGGGGGGGTGAGGGATTGGGGGAGGGAGGGCTGGAGAGGAAATTCTACATTAATACTAATGCATCTGGCATTGCAGGAGACACGAAGCCTGCTGTTACCTCATTGGCCTGGGAATGTTTAACAAGCTCACTACATACCTTTGCTTTGCTTTGCAAAAGAAGAAAACCCTGCACAGCTCCCCAAGCATCTGACAAGAATGCACAGACATAATAATTTCTTTGACCTCAGCCACATGAGTTTCTGAAAAGAACAAAACAGCATCATTTCATGGCATTTACAGTTTAAACCTTTCCTATTCAAGTTTCTAACAAAAAAAGCCAACAGCCCATTCTGGTCATGATTAAAATTCATAGGCTTGCTGCAGAGAACAGATGCAGAAGCAATTTTAGGCCAGTCATATCCCAGCTCTGCAAAATTAATTTGACAGGTTTGCATTAAAGCACTGATCAATATCCACTTTAGAGCAGCAGAGGCTAACTGAGAAAAAATAAGTGACCGGAGTGCTACCAGACGAGAAAAAATGAATCTTTGAGACTTTTTTCCCTCTAAGCTTGCACCTACATCAGAAGTCCTGACCTCAATCCATTGATCGGTTGCAGTTAACATGACAAAAGGCCTGGCGGATATACCAGAGCTATACCTACCAGGGAACAATCAACCCTGATACACTAAATGTTTGACAGAGTGACTAGACTGCTGAATTAGTATTTGCTTTCTGAGGTCTGGCAGGCAACCTTTCCGTCCTGCAGTTTCCTAGATGCTTACAAAAGGGATTATATATAGACATGGTTTATGGAACTTCTCTTAAACTTTCTTAAAGAAGCGCCTCTTAGTATTTTAAGTTGAGACCAAGACAATAAAACTCCGCAGCCTTGTGCCATTCTGCTTCTGTCTCCAACAGGGGAAAAGTGTATTTCTGTTTTCAGCTTAATAAGGACAAACAGTTTCATTAAAGACCTCCAGTGTTTCTTCATCTGCAGGAGAGTGAGGAAATAACACCTTGAGGCACCAAACCCACCCCGAGCTTTGCTTCGGGGCAGGAGTGACACAACACGTAGTGGAGGAGGGGGTGAAGGGGGACTTGATTGCGGGAGGAATGGCTGCCCATCTCCGCCATCCTGGGGTCTGCAGGTCGAGTCCAGCAAAGGAGAGCATTTACATACTCCCGTATATATCCAGGATGTATCAGCACATCAAAAAAAAAAAAATAGCTATAAGGCTGTTGGCACCTGTTGCCCCCAGAAGGAAGGTGTGGCACTACAGGCACGTCCCCACGTTTTACTAGATGGACTTTTTATCTCATAAGTGATCTTGCAGCCCTCAGGAGTGGTAATAACTCACTAGGCATGGATCTATCTAACTGCAAATCTCTTCTGCTCCTGCGGGACATGGGCTATCCCTGGATGACACGGGAGTCTAATTGCACCTACCGCACCACACACCGAGCAGATCACACTGATTCTGCCCAGGGAAGGGGAGTAGGTGGTTTGAGGGTTTGCAGAGAAAAGTTGGTGTGATTTCAAACCAGCCACTCCCGCACTGAACTTGTGCAGCCTCTCTGGGTATTGCATGCAAGGGCAGGTGCTGGTCTGAGATGGTGTGAGGTCTCTCCAGGGCTACCTTCTTCTGTGGCCATGGTTGCTGCATCCAACATCTGTGGTAGGCACTGGTCACCCCTGGTGCCAATGTAACTCAGGTGACAAACTTCACCCCACAGATCAGATCCCTAAATCAAAACCTTGTCATTAATTTATTCTTCTCTGCCACTTTTCCTGGAATTTGTTGCATCCCATGATGCCCAACCTCATACCAACCCAAAGGCCCTTCTTTTCTCCCCTGGAAGAAGACATGTTGCACTCCCTTGTAAGGATATTTAGTTTATTTCAGTGGTAATAAGATGGATGAGCCTTTTTTATTTCTATTTCTGATCATTTTAGGGTTTGTATTTAGGGCCTTCAACCTAAGTATCACTACTTCCTGTTATAAACCTAAGCATAGTTCCACATTAACTAACTTTATCACACACTAATTACCTGACATCACTCCACATCAACTTGTCAGGATGATCACCCATGCTTTGCAGGGAAAAATGTGAGGTAAAGAGTGGTTTACTGTCCAGCCATGAAATCTGGTGTCCAGTACGAGGTGCCGTAGTAAGATACCTGCTCACTTCGGTTGATGTTTAACATGCTCCAGCCCTCAAACCATCCTTATAAATCTCATAAAAATCTTTGGTTTACTACCACACAGCACGGTAGAGGAACAGGAGAGCCTGTCCCAAGGTTGAAGCACCTGCTTTGGCCCCGGGAAATACAAGTTCAGTTCCCTACATTAATCCAGACCTCACTCAAGCCACCAAGGACCAGATATCTTAAATCTGAGGTGCCTAATTACCTCTGAGTTCAATGGAAAACTAAGCAGGTCTCTTAAATACTATTTAATATCTGTCCTCAAGCTACTCGGTTGCTTCTCTGTCAAATGACAGCCACTGATTTCCCCGAATTCCTGAGGAGTAATATGAATAAATGTATCAGCAGGCCCCCACTCCAGTGAAGGAAGGCACAAACAGCCCATGGAGGGACAGCTATCCCCCACTGCATTTAAAAAGTGACAAAAGTCTTTAATTATCATTTGCCATGTCTGTACTAAATTTTCGTATGCACAAACACATCTGGCAGGCACGTGGACAGCAGGTGATGCCCCAGATTGTCTTGGCCCATGCCACATCCAAGCAAAGTGTCACAGTCACGGATCCTGAATCAATACGCACAAAATCCTGCTGTTCAGAGGATCAGCATCAGCCCTTTTGACCTTGATACATTCTTTGAACATTTGAAAAGCTCTTATAGACACAAAATAAAAGTACCTATTGGCAGATACGCTGATTTGATCTGCATAAGCAGGTTAGGATGCTGCAAGCCCAACCGTTGCACAGCCAGTGGTGAAACAGGACACATTGTTTGACAACAGGTTGGATTTCTGCTGGTTTACAACCCCCAGACATCGACTTAGGGGTTGCCCACACAGGGGGATACAGGGAGTGACACCCCAGGTCTGATGGCCATCACTTCCCTGACAAGGAGCTGAGTGCCTTGGCACTGCCTCTGCTAAAGATAAAAGGTCTCAGATATAACCAGTATTTTACCATGTTGTGAAACATGGATCTATATTTCAGTGCAGTGTATACCCCTAAATGTATATTGTAGCACATCAATAAAATGGGCCAAAGTTCCACCTCATTTGGAGCTGTGCCTTTTCTTTATCTCTCTGCAATAAGTTAACCTCTTAAATATTACAACACACTGCTCCTTATGTCTCTTAAATATTAAACAAGGGCTGCACAAAATAGATTCAAGAACACACAGTAATCAATAGCAATGATCACAAGGGCAGGAAAATGGAACCATTTAAGGTTTTGTAATCTAGTGAATAAACCTGGTGCTTTCATTCAGAGAAAACAGTTCAGCCCAAATCACACTCTCTCTAACAACACAGATTTCTCTCCTTTCTCCTGCTTGGCACAGCCCACTTTTAAAAAGCAGTGAGAAGTCACCCAGGAAAAATAACCACTGAAATATCCCCTATCACAAAATATTTCACGTAGTCGATTGGTAAGTCTGTGCTTTGGAAACAGACTGAGGGATGTCTTCCATAAACCCCTGACATACATGTATTTCTCAAATCAGAAGGGGGCTTCATTTTTTCAAAGCTGCCCACTTTAAGTATATTGGCAATTGTCCTTCTTGTCTAACGAGTGAGATGCATTAGTATAGTTTTTATATACATAGAAAGAGGAGATCTTTACAATCTCATCTGGCTCTGATATATATTTGCAAGTGAAATGTATATTTAGATACAGACATAGCTGTAATATACATCTCTTATAAGGAAATAAAGGCATTGAGATTCGATTCAGATTGTAAACACCTTTTTGAAACGATCTGCAGGAGAACCACATAAGCTGTTCATGCATCTATTAATAATAGAGGGTCCATGACATCATTTTACTAATTACCTGGTTTTAGTGCACTCCGTGTAATGGTATTTGTTTTACTTTTCTAAATGTAGTCACTCTTCGCTGAACAGTTCTTCTGGGTTTTACTCTCGTGGTGGTTAAAGAGAAGTGAAATGAAAGTGTGTCAATAAAGAGGTCATTACATTAATGCATACGCCTATTAACCTCCCGTCTAGGGAAGAAAGAACTGGGTGGTGTTGGAGGGGCCTGGGATCCATCATATATGTAAAATCCTCTTTTTAAAAGCATTTTTGCAAACACAGCTTCATGTTACTCCATCATGTCGCACATCTGCCTCCCCCTGTATTATTGGGATAGCTGCTCCACAGCTTCATTCAGCTTGGACACATGGAGAAATCCTCATCTGGATTTGCTGGAGAGCAGAGCAGAAGATAACCAGAGTGGGGTAAGATTCTTATTCTGCATTTGTACCACCCCCAGGGTCCCATGAACCCTTGAGAAGACCCAACTCCCCTTCCAGAAGTGCCTGTTTCTGCCAAATAACAGGTTACAAAAATAATATGCTACCTTTTCTGGACTGTGACTTACCAAAATGGTTTGCAGGATAATGATAAATTTTAGTGTGATAACTATTATTTCTTCACTCATTTGGTAGTTGTGAGTGTGCTGATAAATGAATTGGACGGTTACTTAATTTCACATTGGGGCCCATAAATATCCCTAGCTGGAATGTTATTTGGCAGTGATATTCAGTCACTGTCAACAGGTACCTCAAGCCCCTTGTCTACGTGTCAGAAAATCCTTGCTGTGCTGGACACTCACAGCTTAGCAGGACCAACCAGGGCACTCAACCATTGTCTTGTAACTCCAGAGTCCTCTTTGCCCATGGAAAACCCAAGCACAACTCCATTATGATTTGATCACAACCTCTGTGGGCTGCTTGCTCTCCCCCAAGAGGATTACAAGGACCAGAGCTTTTGCCTTAGCAAGGGAGAAGGCCTTCCAGTAGTTAAAGGGGGAGATACAGGAGAGATGGGGAGGGATTCTTGATCAGGGAGGGGGGCCATAGGATGAGGGGGTAATGGTTTTAAACTGAAAGAGGGGAGATTGAGATGAGATCTTAGAAAGAAATTCTTTTCTGTGAGGGTAGTGAGACCCTGGTCCAGGTTGCCCAGAGAAGCTGTGGCTGCCCGATCCCTGGAGGGGTTCAATGCCAGGTTGGATAGGGTTTTGAGCAACCTGGTCTGGTGGGAGGTGTCCTTGCCCAGGGAGGGGGTTGGAACTGGATAGTCTTTAAGGTTCCTTCCAACCCAAACCATTTGACAATTCCATGAAGGTGGACCAGCATGGGGCTGGCTCGGCTCATAACCTTGTTCATAAGTCCTCTGGTGGAGAGGTTCACTACATCATACTGTAACTTCAGGAGCAGGAGACACCTGAGCAGTTACCTTTAGTAAAGGCAAGGATGGGTGCTTTACAGCTGTGATTCACTCCCTGTTCAAGATAGGTCAGAGTCATGCCCAAGGGGCTCTTCCCACTGACTAAAAGGGTGCCTAAGGCAGTCAGCCCAGGATAGAGAAATCTAGGTGAGGTGAGTCCCAGAAAGAAACCCTTTGAGTGCTGTGATTAATGATGACAGCTCCAGCCCATTTCTCATTTTGAGATCCATTCCTTCCTACATTATCTGCTCAGGACTGGGGACATGGCAGAAACCAGACCTCAGCCTTGACTTGTGCAGATCTACCACAGCACTTGATCCTGAAGCTACATGGTTGAGGATCTTTGCCCTCACCATGTATTCACCAAAGATCTGCAGCTCTAGAGGGCCTGCGTGCATTCCCAGCATGCCAGAAAAAGGGTTGAGGGTCCATCTCCACATGAGAACACATCCTCAGAAGCTCCTGGCAGATGCCACCAATATTTATTCATCTGCCCTCAGAGGAGGAACACACTTTGTGGCTGGGGAAGACCATGTCATGGGCTGCTCTATCTTCTTGACTAATAAAAACCATATATTAGTCTATGTAGTCCATCAATGATTCTCCCCCTGCATTAACTTGTCGAATTGGGTCTAGCACATATGCATCATTTTCTAGCCAAACCTTGTTTCTAGTAATTTGTGGTAGCTGCTATCACCTCTGTAAACTGACAGTAGACACAGCAAAGTGGAGTTTATGTGCTTGTTCCTCAACCAGTATGAGCTTGCCCTTGTTTACTGCTTCTTTTTTTTTTTTTTCTTCCCATATAATTAAACAAATTAAATGAGCCACCATTTGGGTTAGTGTTTGCTGCTCTGTTTTACCTAGGCTGGCAGGTTTGATTTTCCTGGGTGCTACAAGTAACAAAATTAATTGCAATATCAGTTTGTTTTTTACTTTTGTTTTGTTTTGTTTCACCATGGCTCTTATTATTGCGAAGAAAGAGGACTCAGACTTTCTATTCTTCTTGCTGAAATAAGGAAATACTCATTTCATTGCCAGAGGTGCCGTGTAATGTCTTTTTAGGTGCCTTCAGTAAAAGTCTCCTTGGCTCCTGTAAGTTAAAGAAAATGTACAAGCTGCCACTTCCATGCTTTCTGGAAGAGAGGGCGGGATATTGATAGAGACTTCGCTATTAAATTCTGTCTGTTGCTGCCTTATGGGAACTTGAAGCATATTCGCTGTAAAATGTGGTTGCTTTAGTACATTACTCCCACTGACGCTGTCTTCCCTCCCTCCTGTAAATAAATAATAATAAAAAATATACGTAGAAAATCCAGTAACCGTGTCATAACCCTGCTCAGGCACAGTTAATTTTACTGGAACTGGATAGTCTTTAAGGTTGGCCAATAAATACATAAATATATCAAACCCCCTGTATGCAGAGGAGACCTGTCAAAAATCAACCTTGCTGGCTAAACACCTGAAGGGGGAAAAGTGACTTGGAAGAACTTAATTCAAAAAATCCTTTAGGCCACACTGTTGCATCTTGCATGCCAGTAAAGATGCAGACAGCTACGAAGAGAAAGACATCAATAAATAATCAGGGGTCTTAGACTTTTAAATGGAAATCTGAGCATTGCAACCCAAAGGTAAATTGAATCTTTTCCCCATCTTCCTAGCAGGTGCTCATGCCTGTGTAAGCTATAAAACTTTGCTCATTGTAAATGTAGCTTGCCCTTTCGACAGACATTTTTACATGGAAATGGAAAGTCTTAGCTTGAGACGGCTCAAAGGCATCTTTGCCTGCAGCAACTTCTGTTTTATATTTCACAAAGGCTTTTTTTTTTTTCCCTTTCTTTTCGTTCTTCACCTTTTCTTTTCCTCTCTCCCTTTGCCGAGGGACATCTGAATCCTACTTAAACATTTTTCTGTGGTAAACAGCTTAAAAGAAGTGAGTTGTTCAACACGCAGCCAGCCAGTGGGAAGGACCCTTGCCACAACGGCATGAAAGGTGATACCAGCAAGAGAAAGTGGTGATGAAATGGGTCTTATTTATTTTTCATTTGCTCTCCTTGTAAAACCACAGTGCACACTAAGCCTGTCCGTAGATGCTTATCTGAAAGGTGCTGTAAACCTGTATCATCGGTTAATTATTGTTTATAAACCACTCAGATGCACCATTAAATAGTGCCCTGGGTAGGTAGCACAGCTTTGGCTGTAAAACAGGACAAACATCCATTCTCACTCATCCTCTTCCTCCACGGACTGGCAGGTGAGCCAGGCAGCTATGCTCTTGATTTACCCCTTACCACAATATTATACTTATGATATTATATATGAAACAATGCTCTTCTGCCTGCCAATATTTGGAGCAGGTGCCTTTGTGAGCTCTGTTTGCTGACTCTGGCTCACGATGCAGGTCAGACTTACAATGGGTTGGGAGATGGGGCAGGACTCTCCCTTGTTCTAACCCCTCCAGTTCTGAGGAAGAGTCATGTAATATATACATGGGGTTTTTAAAAATCACAGCTGACTCTACAGTTACAAGGCAGTGTGGAAACTGTAGCCCTCCCACCCCAGACACCAGTTTTCTTAATTGAGCATTAACTCTGAAGCTTATTGATATCTTTCTGAGAAAGAACTCACTGCTTTGTAGCAAAGAGTTGTGTGGGTAGGCACAAAGATTAAGGGTAAGTCATAAACAATGCACAAAAGTTATCTTATGTCAAGTCCCAATTTACAAGCCAAAAATTTTATTTTTCACAGTAAAAGGCTAAGTATGACCTTTAAATAAGTGGGTTCCCCATACGACAGTGAGAACTCATAGCCTGTAATTATATGCCGTTATTTCTCTCATCCTAATTGCCAAGGAAATCTGCATTTATTCTTTGACTGCAGGGGCCTATCAGCTACTGTTGCTTCTTCCTCACATCCTGATCCAATAAGAAAAAGGAGAACCAGTCCAGAAATACTGCTGGAGGGCTGACTCCCTCTGTCACCCACAGAAGGAATTTGTATGTGTTGAGAGAAACCTGCCTTGTAAGATCAGTGAAGATGCTCCACTCACAGCCTTTACTGACATTCAAACACAAATCTAGACAAGGGGTGACTTGAATTTGCTGTTGCAACTTCTTTTGAGGTAGGTCCCACCCTGTTTAGACCAAAACCAAGTCCATAATTTTCCCAGAGTCAGAGTGATCTGAATCCTCTTCTAACACTGGATTTTTCTATTGTTTATGTGCCTTTTTTTCTGCTTTCAGCATCCAATGAGTCCAGTATCCTTAATAAAGACCTTTCCTGGAGAAGAGGACTGGGTAAGAAGGAAAGAGGCCACCTTCTCTGCCCACCATGCACACAACTCCTCTGGGAAACTCCTTGATGCAGGCTGTTTCTTACATTCTGAAAAGGCATTACAGACAAACATGAAAATAACAATCCCTTATGGGCTCTTGCATGAAGTTGCTACTACCGGACATCAGCTCTGAATCAGAAAGCCCTGATCCGTGAGCTGCTGAAGGCTGTGAAAGTAGGACAAGTTGCCCAACACAGTTATCCTTCTCTTACATTCTTTCCCAAGGGACTGCTGCTGGTCACCACTGGAGACAAGATTTTGGACCAAGAGGAGCTTTCGTACTGAGGGTGCCAGAGCACTGGAAGAGGCTGCCCAGAGAGGTCTCTGGAGATACTCAAAATCCATCTGGATGGATTCCTGTCCAACCAGCTCTGGGTGACCCTGCTTTGGCAGAGGGTTGGACTTGATGATGTCTGAAGATCCCTTCCAACCCCTGCCATTCTGTGTGATTCTGTGATGATGCTTGCTTGTGGGTACCCACAGAAGTTCAAAGATTCAAGTTTTATAGACTTTGTTTACTTCTGATAGGTTACCACAACATAAGCTGCCTGAACAGTCAGGCAGCAGACTACAAACCCAGCCATTAGGTTCCTCCAGGTTCCCCTTTCCCTTCCTTGACCATCTCTTTTTTTTTTGGTGATGATCCACTCATCTCCCATAAAGCCATGGCTTGGGACTCTGCAGGCATTAAGTCTCCAAGCGAGCAACAAGCAGCAGGAACAGATGAATGTTTAAAAAACAACGATCCTATTTTCATGCAAATGTCCTTAGCAATAACAAAGAAATGAAGAGCAATATCCAGTATATTGGAGGCGCAAGCAGAACTGTTTCTAAGTAGACTGTTTTTCAAAGTTTTCCATTAGGAGCCCGCTCCTTAAATACTCTCTGTGCACAGAGCTCTTCCCCACCTGAGGAAGCAGCCTGATCCATATGCATGACAGATCTCCAGCAAGAGATGCAATCTGCAGATCTGCATCTCATTTGCACTCGCTGTGGTCTGGCAAGCACCAGTGAGGAGGCAGCGCTGGGTGAAAACACGCCGCGCATTGTTCGCAAGCATCAAATGGAACAAAATACCTTTGCAATAAAGCGAGCCAGATTGGGAGCTGGCAAAACAAGAACAAAACTGAGGACAAATGTAGCCATTTAACATTTCCTCCATCAGCCCATGAACCTTTGCAGATCCAAGAGGGGTTTTTTCCCCTTTGCTTTGAGACTGTTCCCCTTGGAAGTAGGTCCAAAAGCAGATATATACAGGAAAGACGAAGCCTCTGTTAGAATGCCAAAGACTGTGAAAGGGGTTTATGCAACTGAATCATGTTGCCTAGGGAAGTTGTTGTGGTTGCCCCATCCCTGGAGGGGTTCAAGACCAGGTTGAGCAGGGCTTGGAGCAACCTGGTCTAGTGGGATGTGTCCCTGCCCATGGATCTATGGATCACTGTGCAAGAGGCTAAATTTTTGTAGGTTAACAACAGAGCAGGCTGTTAAAACAGCTTTATAAGGTTCTGATCATTTCCAAGCTCACTGTACCCCAGAAGGTTTTGGGCATTACAGGAGTCCTCAAGGGGCTGACTGTCAGGATCCACACTTGTGCAGACAAACAAATGACTGTAGGTTCAGCCATTTCCTTCATTATGACAAGAATAAAATTAGATTGCACTTGAAATGCATTGGTTTCATGCATCTGAAGCACCCACCAACTCACCTGAAAGGCTGTGCACAGATGCAGCAGCAAGAGGTGTCTATGGGTCTTCGTGAGGCACCTTTGTCACTGTCCAGTCCCTAACTCAAGCAGCAGCTAAGTCCTTAGAACTGGAGGAACTCAAACCATAAAAGGCTCTACAATTTTTTGTGCAGCGATAACAATACAGAGGTCCTTCATTTCTGCCTTGAAGTAGATATTTTGGGGGTTTTAACCAGAAATCACATTCACCACAAAGGTTTCATTGATACAGGGTAATTATTTACATCATTGCAACCCACAGCCTGAAGTCTCACCTTCTTCCTCAAGGCCAGGACAGTGGTATTTCTCCACACTGGCCTTGTTATGAGAGTGGACATTGCTGCCCTCATAGACTTTTATTGTTATTATTCAATTTTTCACATTTAAAAGACAATGGCTTGGGCGTTTCGATGTTAATCAATGTCATTGAAGTGACTGAGGATGTTGTCCTTATTTACACTCTTGGCACAAGAGGGTCAGAACATGGCACAGGGCAAAAAGAAGCAGAGAAAAGGGACTTCTCTATTGCAAATAAGTGTTCTTAATTGCATCCTGAAAGCATCCCTCTTTGCTATTTGTGTCTGCAGCAAGCAAACATCTAAGTGAATGCAGCCAGAAGACCTGCATTTCTAAAAGGTGGTGTCTCCAATAGGGGATTGCGGCTGGCCCTTGAGCCCCAGCAAATTGTGACTTCTCTTCATAAAGAAAGTCTAAACAGCTCTTCACCTCCCCTTGAAACTTCTGTGGAGACACTGCTTTGGAGCAGAATCACCACTCCATCTGCTCACGCAGCTTCCCTAGTCTGCACGTCGTGCAACAAGACGCAAGCACCATTTCCCAGTGCTGGTTGGGAAACCCCAGGGGCTATGAGATCATTTTCAATGTAAATGTGACCTCATCACAATTGCCCACATTAAGGAGCAGTGTACTTTGCAAGTCATCCTAATAAATTCACTTATCTGCCTGAGGAGGAAAGAGTCATTCATCTGGAATAGCAACCACAAATCTGGTGTTTGACATCCACCTTCACAGAATCCGGGAAAATCTTTCTACTCATCATGTGTTCTCAATTGGGAACTCACTGTCATGAGAAAACTTTAGAGAGAGACTACTGTAAGTATCAGAGGAACTAAACTACATGATCAGCTGGGCAGATGTGGTGCTGAGGGACATGGGTTAGTAGTGGTTTTGTCAGTGTTGGGTGATGGTCAGACTTGATGATCTGAAAAGTCATTTCTCAGCTGGACAATTCTCTCATTCTGTGAACTAAGTCATGGATCTTAAAGCAATGTCCAGATCAGGCTACAACACAAAATGTAAGAAACCACTCCTTGGAAGTAGCTGTCCTTGACTTATGAGGACAGGAACATACCTCTTGCCAACTGGAGGCCAATGGTGACTTCTGCCTTTATGCAGGAAGTGGGGCTTTTCATGGGATTTCTGTTGCTGTGTGAGCAGGAGACCCTTTTTCCTAGCTCAGGTTCCCATCCCTGGGATACCGCTGACCCACCAAAAGTGACTCTCTGATCTTGATTTCTGGCAACTGAATAATTCAAAAGCAATTTATCTGCATTTTCAGGAGTATTCAGGGCAGCCACTCCACAGTTATTTATAGCTCATATACTATGGTATTAGGGCAGACCCACTCCCTGTTCCACCTACTTGATTGATGAGTCTCAAAATCTCAGAAGGATCATAAATTCCAGAGATAAATAATCATGCATTAGGAAAAAGAATAATAATAATAAAACCAAAATCAATGCAATCACTGTTTGTTATTTGACATTCGCTATTTTGTCTAATTTTACTTTTACAAGCATCCAACCAGATTCCAGTTATGCTACCAGATTTTGGGGATCGGTTATGTATTGTACAGAGGGAGCAGCCAGTTCAAACAATTCATAACTGACTGACTGGAGGAAAATCTGTTCTCAGGCATTTCCAGGTGAAAATTTATCAGAGAAACAGAATCCTATGAATGAGCATTAAGTAATGAGCATGGAAAAAGGGCAAATATATCAGACCTGCTGCGAATGAAAAGTAATTGCCAACAGAAGCACCAACCAAGTTTTAACTAGATTTTTAGCTAGTTTTTGGATCCAGATCTTGGAGAAAATTACGGGATTCTTTCTTTTGATCTCTCCATCCCTGGATCAGGCTCTTTTTACTGCAAAGTTTTCCTCTCCAGCACAACTTGGCATGCAGCGTATGTTCTCCACAAAGCGCTTAAAAGAGAAGGTAATTCAGCTGTTTTACTTTCCTGCCTAGTGGGAGCTCTGTTCAGCGCTCAGAAATGTATGCAAGTGTGTGACTAATGTAGAGCAAAAAGACTCAGGATGGAGCCACTTTATTCATTGTTTGTTATTGTTCTTTGTTGCTCAGTGTTTTGTAAATCCCCCTGGTTATGGAGACATTTTTATTAGAGAATACATTTTTGAAAATGGGGTTCTGCAAAAATGAAATTTCAGAGGTGTGTGTCTCAGCATTGATTTTTCTATTTGTAATAACACACTATAGCATATCTTGTTTTATATCAGGAGGATAAAATGTCCCTAACACAGTGATCTCCATTCTGTGGTAATGGATAAAGCCTGTTTATGAGATGTCATTTATTCCACAATAGACAGTAAATAAAAGCCATTTCAAGCTTCGGTTAAATCAAAGCTTGTTCGGGATTTCAGCAGATTTGCAAATTACCTTTGGGACCATTTTCAGTTTCAGTTGTTTTCCCACATGCTATTGACTATCCATGTTTTACTATAAATACTACTTCTTGCTCTCTCGCTCTCTGTCTCACACCAAACCCTTGGATTGTAGAGTGATTTGTAAAGACGAGCAGATGAAGTAAATACACAGTACTGTATTAAAATTTCTTTCCTGTCAATGTCACAGAAATAAATCTACAAGTTCTGATAGCAGGCTAAAAGCTAAAGAAGAGGGCCCCGGACACAGACCTCTGAAAAGTTCGGGGATCTTTTCGAATTCTTATAAAGGCACCAAAGAAGATACCACAGAAACACAAGGGGTTCGGCCAGAAAATATTAACTAAAAACTGCCTCATATCAGCTACGTTGGCTTTTAGACTTACTACTGATAGTGGGCATAGTCATAAGTGGGTGCTGGGACCACATGTCCCCTTATTGCTCTGCTTTGTAGGTGTAAGGGTGAACATCAACATACAAAGGTTGAAGGGTCCCTAGCCTCTGGGCGCAGAAGACGCAGAAAGTACCTCACAAGCCTGAAGTCATCACACAGAAAACCATAATTTAATCAAAATATCACACATATGCTACTTTATAAACACCAAGAGAAGGGAAGCAAGTGTTTTGATACTCAGTAAAGCAATTTTGTTCATTTTGTGGGGGGTTCTGCTTCCTTAACAAACAGGGTCTACCTGTGGAGAAATGCAGCTTTGGGTCAACCAACAGTTTTTGGAAATTCAGGGTCAATGTAGGGCTCTCACCTAAATGGAAAGAATCAAAGTGTTTCATACCATAGTGTTTCAAGCAAAAAGGCTTCACCTGTTCTCCAGCAGGTTGATGGTGGGTATAAATGAGCATAGGCAGATGGCTTACAGCCTGTTAGTTAAGGTATGGGTCTCTTGGCTTCAGATGCCATCTTCACCTATATTTTTACTTTGTTTTTGTTAGAAAATCTTCCAAAGAAGACAGACATATTGTTTGATTCTTTGAAATGTCTCATTTGCCCTAAAAGCCTCTAATTTCCAAGCCACCGAATCCGCTGAAACATTTGGGATATGATTTATACTCCCATAAATTAACTATTTTCTTGTAATAGTTGAGTCAAAAATCAGTTGTTCACAAAAAATCGATTTGCACAAAAGAGGTTAACAAGGTCTTTAGTCTACTTAGAATCACATTTCAAAGTGTTTTCCCAGTTTCTGGATTTGAAGAAGCATGGTGTTCTCTCCTTTAACTGGACTTCAACCAAATTTCATATCCAAAATGTATTTCAATGGCCTTCCTTTGATGACACTCAGGAAGAGCCTTTGAAATCATCATGATGATCCATGGTTATACTGTAGAATCTGAAACACAGCAGTAAACTGGTAGGGAACAAGACAGGTTTCCAATGGAAAACATTCTTGTGTTTCAGTAGAATTTCACTGAAAAAGAGTATATTCTCTGAGAAATATTTCAGAAAAATCAGGGATTTTTTTAGTTGTTGCTGTGAAATTTCCAGACTGCTTCTGATGGGCATAGCTTTCAGCAGAATCCTTCAGGTAGTCCACAAACTGATGAGAGGTTTAAAATTTCACCAGAATCCCAATTTTTATTCTCTTTCCTGACAAATCCTGGTGATGGGAAGGGCAAGGCTCACACAGCTTCAGCAGTCAATGTCATTTGAAACATCTGTGTAGCTGTGCAGCCTTGTATGGTCAAGTGTCTTCCATGGGACAATTGGTGTTCTCAGAAATTTATATATATATATACACACATATATATAATCTGTTTTTCTAAAGCAAGACCCAGGTCAGGGTATTTCTGCCTCAAAGGAGTTGTGTGTTTCCAGTAGACAATTGCCAGATATTCATGGAAATGTTTGGAGTTTCCCTCAAGAGCGTTGGAGCAAATGGTAACTCTACCTAGATATTGGGCCAAGAACAGATTTTTTGACTATTGATTACTCTTTTTATAATATTTTAAAGATACCAGTTGACCAGTCAGGGAGTAAATGTGATGCTGAGTGACCTGGGTAGCTGGTCGCACACAGAGCTCTTACTTCATAGAAAGCTCCTTTGAAAAAATCAATCATTTGATTTCTTTATATTTCTAACAAAAGGGTTTATATCACAGAATTTCACAAGGTATAGCAGATACCTACATTCTGCATTATATGAGGATTATACTGACTCTCAGTGTTGCTCCGATACAGAGAAGCACTCTGGAGAAAGAGTTAAAAAAGCGAATCTGGATATGGCACCAGCATACTGAATTTCAGACTCTAATTTCTGTACAGTTTTGCCCGAAAGTACTGTTACAGTTAAACTTGTGTCAGCACTTTCATTAGAAACCCAGTTTTGATTTATAACAGTGGCTGCAAAAAATATGCTGCTGGCTGAAATTCAGTGTAAGGTCTCTGGCCAGGGGAAGTGTTTTAAACATTTTTTTGAAAGCTTGTTTGAAATAAGTTCTGTTATACTGATGTTACACAGGAGCTTTCCTTAGATTTCACTGGGTGAAACCAGAATATATTTTTTTAAACGAAGAGGAAAAAAATGGTGATTTTTAGAGATCACTCTATTTTTAAAGTTATATCTTTAGACATTTTAAAATATTCTTTTAGATCTTTAGACATTTTTATATGTTCCTCTAGAAATTTGTTTTTCCTACCAGAAACCCAGGACTTATATTGAAAAGCACAGCCAAAACTAACCAACTTTTAAAGAACATTGTCAGCAAAGGTACATTTTGGTGTAGGTGTTCCCAGCTCCATTACACCACATTCTGTTATGTTAACGTGCATTTAAAGCACTTTATGAATCTGTGCTCAGCGACTCTGCTATTCCTACTTTTTTAGCCTGGCATTAGGAAACCCTAGCAGCATCCGCGGTACACACTGTTGTTTAGATTAATTTAGTGCTGGTGAGTGGTGTCAGGCTGACAGCAGTGGGGACGAGAGACGATCCATCACCTGGACGGTTACGAGGCAGCAGCTCCTTCTTCCCACAGCTGCTGCCTGGAGGCACCATGCTAAGCAACAAGAGCGGAACTCAACTCTGTGTCCATCCAGCCACCAGTCCCTCAGGGAGGGGTACCAGCGTGGACAGCAATTAAACTATTCCTGCTGCAGACGGTCACCAGAACCTCCCCTCCCTGCCTCTAACCCCCACCCCGAAATGGCCACTGTGAAGTCCTACAGGCTTCCGACAGAACAGTGTCAGGGCTAGTGTTGACCCTGAAGTGGAAGCCACCACAACCTACTGCATTTTTGGAGTCCTCAGCACAAGGACATGGACCTGCTGGAGAGGGTCCAGAGGAGGTCACAGAAATGATTCAGAAGGCTGGATCATCTCTCTTATGAAGACAGGCTGAGAGAGTTGTGGGGGTTCAGCCTGGAGAAGAGAAGGCGCTGGAGAGAACCTAGACCCCCTTCCAGTCCCTAAGGGGGCTCCAAGAAAGATGGGGAGGGGCTCTTGATCAGTCACGGGAGCCACAGGACAAGGGGGAAGGGTTTTAAACTGAGAGAGGGGAGATTGAGATGAGGTGAGATCTCAGGAAGAAATTCTTTTCTGTGAGGGGTGGTGAGACCCTGGCTCAGGTTGCCCAGAGAAGCAGTGGCTGCCCCATCCCTGGAAGGGTTCAAGGGCAGGCTGGGCAGGGCTTTGAGAAGCCTGGTCTGGTGGGAGGTGTCCCTGCCCATGGCAGGGGGGGGTTGGAACTGGATGATCTTTAAGGTCCCTTCCAACCCCAACCATTCTATGACTCTATGATCTGCTATTGATCCATGCAACCACTGCTAGTGGGGGTTGAGTACTAGGAATGTCATAGAATCACAGAATCATAGAATGGTTAGAGTTGGAAGGCACCTTAAATGTCATCCAGTTCCACTGCCCCTGCCATGGGCAAGGACACATCCTGTTAGAGTTGTCCCACTGCCTTGGAATTATTTAAGTTACGCTCTGGCATTATTTTCTTACCAAAAGGTGTCTGTCCATATTTCAGACGCCTTTTTTCCAAAACATCCTTCAACTAGGTGATAATGGTGGATACAACAAATGCTGTTTAGAGCCTGTGAGATTTTGGAATGAAGCCTGTTTCTTTCCTTCTCATCAAGTCCTTTCCCCCCCACCCAACGCTCCAAAGCAAAGAAAGCATCATTGAACACAAACTGAGATCTTGTGTTTGGTGCATACCCATGTGATTCTATTTGGAAATTTATTAGTAAGTATAATATGGCAAATTAAAGAGTAGGAATGTCCCCCAGACATGGGAATTTCACCACTACACTTCAGAGTGTCAGAATGGATCTTGGACCTGTTTTCGCCAAGCTACTAGTCCTCAGCCAATTTCTAAACATGGCTTGAGACTTAGTGTCATCCAGAGATCCCTCCAAACAAATACTTTGGAGAGGGAACACCTTCTTTGGATGATGAGATCAAGACCATGGATGCAGGCCATACCATGCCAGCTGGTTACTGTGCCAGCAGGCAGCCCTGGACACATTTAACTTTTTATATGGTCATTTAATAAGCACTTGGGACTCTGGATTAAGAAATATGAGCATGCTGCCATGTCCACGAGGTTCTGCCACCTGCTATCCTGACGCAACACAGAAGAAGATGAACCTGCTCTGGGGCAAATAGCTTCATGTGTTTATCCAGACAGCATGATTCTGGGGACAGGTGCTATACCTTACAGGGAGTATATACTGCATCTGGCAGAAGGGTACGCTGATCTCAGCTGCAAAATAGAGATGTCATAATAGCATAGAAGTGAATTAGCAGAATCTGTCCAAGGATTTTTGGCAAAAGCTAGAGAACAAGTATAAGTACTCTGAAAACGCAATGATAAATTTACTGCCCTGTCTACCAATGTTTCTCACACGAGTCAGGATGCATAAAACAAATAAAAAATTGGAGGAGACAAAAAAAAGGAGATTTGAGGCCACCCTGCTCAGGGTTCCTAGGGAGCCTATAGGGCAGAGTAAGGTGCTGGGAGCCCCAGGGAAGCTCTGTATGCACTGCAGATAGGTCCCACCAAGGCTGAGGGCTCTGGGACCAAGGGTCAGAGTGAGGATGATGGAGCTACTGCTCCATAAGGTGTGGGGAGACCGCAACCACCTATTTTCCATACCCACAGCCAGGCACAGGTGAGGTGTCAGCTGCTGCCCTGTCCATACATGGGCAAAAAATAGACATCTGACTTCCCCAGCACGCCTCTACTATCAGGGCCTTTTTAACACCACGGCTCATGTAAATAAAATCCTTTGACTGTGAATCTTAATTAAGGGAATGATTGTTTCTGGCCATCGCTTGAAAGGCAAATGTTTTAATTGGTTCTGATGTCTTTTCCTGCAAAAGCTTTCTTTTTTTTTTTTTTTTTTTTAAGATGCCATATATCCCAGGGAGATTGTTTTCCCGTGCTGCCTGTCCTGCAAGGGTCCAGCAGTGGCAGGGAGAGGAGTTGGTTTAAGGGGCTGTGGAGTGAAGCATGCACATGAGTTAAAGAGCAGGAGCCGTTTAAGATTCCGAAGTGTCATTAGCAGTAACATGTCACATAAAATGAGCTGCAGATTTCCATTTTCATTTGAACTTCAGGTGTTTAGTAATCCAGAAGCTTTATTTAAGGACTGACCTTTAACCTGGCCTGTCATCCCAATTGCGAGGAGTTGATGGCCACTGGGAATCAATGGGCAGCGTGAAGGTCACTTCCTAGAGAAACTGTGGCTATCAATGTGTCAGTTCCAA
>VXBJ01000882.1:14130-48847 GCA_013400055.1 Nycticryphes semicollaris | reverse complement strand
CATGGTGAGACCTCCCTGGGGTGAGTCTGGCACGACTGGGGCAGAGTGATGGGGCTCAGGGGCTTGGAGCCTCCTGGGAGGGGATGGGGTGGGCTGGTGCATGGTGAGTGTGGGCAGGGCTCATGGCTGTAGCTGGTGGTCACTGCCTTGGTGATGGGCTGGTGAGCAAGAGCATCTGTCCTGGTGGCTGTGACAACTCAGTGGATCTTCTCCATTTTTGTCCTTTTGCAGCCTGTGGTGTTGTCAGCTCACCAGTGCCATTTGTGGGGACCTGGCTGCAGCGCTCAGCACCAGCCAGAGCCTGAGGGAGTTCGACCTTAGTTTTAACAGTCTTGGAGACCTTGGAGTGCGGCTGCTGTGTGATGGGTTGAAACACCCTTCCTGCCAGCTACAGACACTGCGGTGAGGGACATGGGGCTCCTCGGTGCTTTTCCTTGGCTTTACCACGGGCAACGCTCCTTGGACCTGGGGCTTTTTAGCTGCTTCCTGCAAAGATGTGAAGGTGGTAAAACCTAGATCTCTTCAGCGCTGGGTCCCTGCTTGCCCCATGTTCCCTGCCTGCCATGCCAGGAGAACAAGTAGAGTGTATGAAAGAGGTGTCCCTCCAGCCACTCCTTGCTCAGGCCCTGGTCTCTGCAGACTCCTGGGACACAGACCTAATTGAGTGAGCAGTGCAAGAGGGCCGAGCATCTCTGAAAGCAGCCTAGAGCTCTGTCCACCCCTTTTGGGTGTCTATGTGGTAGTAGTGCAGAGGCCTCTGTGTGACCAGCTGAAATGTAGGATCTCTTTTGGGACGGGTCCCTTTGAACTGAGCTGAGAATCAGTCCTGGACTCCCTGCATGTAGTGTCTGCATAAACTCACTACACTCATGCTCGTGAGTTAGTATAAGCTGCGTCTCTCAGCTCTCTTTTTAGGGTTTTGATTTTCTCATGTAGTCCTCCAGTTACCTGTGTGTTGGCCCTGTGTTTAGTCTGCAAGGTCCAGATTGCTATCTGAATGTCCCCTTTGGGAAGCTGCTTTTCTAGGGGCATTCAGGAGCAACAGTGTGGGAATTTGAAGGGATTATGTAAATACATGTGGAGGCAATGCAGGAGGAAGTAGATCCTGAAACACACACAGATGGGTGAACTGTGCAATTAACAGTCTTGTCAGCTCTGACCTACTCCAGGAGAGTAGCTGGGCAGTGGAAGGATGCAGGGCAGAAGCTAGTGCAGGTCTCTGTCTAAATATTTCAAATGTTGCCAGGAATGAGCACATGTGGCAATAAGGATTAGATTGGCAAAAGTGGAGTTCCTGTTACTATGTTTTCTGTTGAAGGAGTGCATCCTTGGGTTGATATCATGAATGTAGGGAGCATTCAAAGGACTGTAGCAGTGACTGCACAGACTTGTTTTCCCAGCTAGAAAGGCTGCCAACCAGCAGGGTATTGCCCATACCCAGAACTGTAACATGATTTAGGTTGGAGCCTCTCTGGACCCTTGATGATCACACTCCTGGTTAAGATATTTTCTCTGAAATCTAATTAGAGTTTCCTGTCTTACCCAGCTTGTTCCTATTGACTCTCATCCTTCCACTGTGCACCTCTGAGAAGGGGCTGTCTGAGGGTTGACTGCAGGCTGGACTGAGAATGGGTAGTTGCTCCAGTGCTGGTCCCTCACTGACAAAGTGGTTGCCAAGTTGTCAGTGTGGGTGGGGTATGGAATAGGGTAGGCTTAAAGTCAGGGGCCTTGTGAGTTGGTCATCACAACTATGGTGAATCTCACACCTCTTTTGGATGTGTTCTCTGCAGGCTGTGGAACTGCATGCTCACCAGTGCCTGCTGTGCCTACCTGGCCACAGTGCTCAGCACCAGTCCGAGCATGAGAGACCTGGACCTTGGCTTTAACAATCTGGAAGACTCTGGAGTGCAGCTGCTGTGTGAGAAGCTGAAATTTCCTGACTGGCAGATGCAGACACTACGGTGAGGACACGGGGGTCCATGGGGCATTTTTCCAGCTGCCCTGTGGGCAGTTCTCAGTGAGGTGCATTACTGAGACTGTGTTGCTGCTGCTTTCAGAGGAGGCTGCAAGCAAGGTTTGTTTGCAGCACTGGGTCCCTGGCCATCCCCTGGTCCCTGCCTGCCCTCTTCGGAGAGCAAGAATAGTCTGTGAATAGGATGTCCCTGCAAACATCTTCTTTTCCTAGCTCTGAGTCCTACAGTCTGGCCAAGTGCCACTTGTACTTTATGAAGAAGATGAATTCTCACTTGATTCGCAATGAACTTTTCTCATATCTGTCATTACTTTTGTCCAGCTATCTGCTTCAGGCTTGTTACTGCACTTGCTGGAGAATCATATCCCATTTCTAAAATTACCAGTCAGATATCAACCCTTCCTCAAGGTTGTTGATGTCAGAGGAGTTGGACTGGTTAGAATTACTGCTTTGCTTTCTCCTGGTATAAGATCTGGCATTAGAATTATATGGCTATTCCTTCACAGCCTCCATCTTTTAAAGCATTGGAGGTCCTCACGCTGCAGGTTTTGCTGGATTCCATCTCCTTTCAGTGGAAGGTGTGTTTTCTAAAGAAGGCCCTCATGCTGAAGGAGACCCTGCAGAGACCACCGTCTATAGAAACCTGAAACATTCCTAGCTCTATTGAGGTGCTTTTCTGAAGACCACAGGTTTCACACTGCTCCGTAGCTAAGAAAGCAGCTAAGATGGGCACCTCGCTCATTTCTTCCCACTGAAACACAGTTAGGTCTGAATTACTTTTAGTTAAATGTGTGCTGAATGGACTTGTGTGCTCTGAACAACAAGAAATTGCCTTGGTCAAGGGCCTTCATGGCAGTAAAAAAGTTTAGACCAGACTTTTTGATCCTTACTGCCCTCCATATGATACTTCTGGGCTGTGAGAGCAGCAGCTGGGAAATGGGGATGGCAGCAATACTGGGTTCTGGCAGGCTCAGGAGCATGGTGCTGTGACATAGGATACCAGTCTCTATATATGTCTCTAGTTGTGCAGTCCTCTTAGGTGTCAGGCAGTAGTCGATATTTGGGGTCCATTAAACAGTTCTTCTCTCCACAGGTGGATCAGATCATAACCAAATCAAGAACACAACAGAAGTTAGCTCCCTGAGAGAAGAAAAGACGAGATGGAAGAAATGCTACTTTTTTTGAGCAGGGCTCTCTGTAGCCAGGCTCTCTGGCCTAGTGATGCCATCACTGGTTTTGGAAACTGCCTAGGAATTTATATGGTATGCTAGGCACTTCATGTTCTGCTGGGTTGGATTCTCTAAGAACGACTCAGTTATGTTTTGGGGAAATGGTGAAGTTTAAAATAGATGTGTTCTTTAACAGAAAATCTAGTGATCCTGGAGAAAACTTTTTCAATAGAAAGAAAGAATGTATTTTCTATTCATGCAGTTTTTGTAGTCCCCTCTGTTCAGGACTTGCTTCAAAGATAAGAAACACCGTTGCACAAAACAAAGGTGGTGAGACCCTGTGATATCCCACCTGGCCTGTGGCTCTGTTTCATTACAACGAAGGTCTCCCATAGACCCTGTATTTTGCTCCCAGTCCCATGCAGGTGACTGTCATACTGCAAAGTGTCTAAAATGCCCCCACATTTCCTCAGCTTACCTATGAGGATGTTGTGGGAGACGGTGTCAAAAACCTTGCTGATGTCGAAGTAAACAACATCCACTGCTCTCTCTTCATCCACCCAGCCAGTCATTCCATCACAGAAAGGTCTCATATTGCTCAAGCAAGATTTCACCTTGATGAATTCATGTTGAGCACTCCTGATAACGTTCTTTTCCTCTGCTTGCTTAGAATTGACATCCAGAATGAGCTGTTCTACAACCTTTCCAGGGATGGAGGTGAGGCTGACTGTCCTATAGTATCACAGATCCTCCTGTGCAAAGGAGACATGCAAGTCATCTACATGATGGATACCAGCCTAAAGGCAGTGACAGCATGCACTGTACCTTCCATTTGGATACCTTTATTCCCAAAGGCTCCAGCCACCTTCCCCTTTCATAGAATCACAGAATGGTTCGAGTTGGAAGAAACCTTAAAGATTATCAATTTCCAATCCCCCTGCCCTGGGCAGGGACAACTCCCACGAGACCAGATTGCTCAGAGTCCCCTCCAACCTGGTCTTGAACCCCTGCAGGGATGGGGCAGCCACAGATTCCCTGGGCAACCTGGGCCAGGCTCTCACCACCCTCACAGCAAAGAATTTCTATCTGGCATCTAATCTAAATCTCCCCTCTTCCAATTTAAAGCCCTTACCCCTTGTCCTGTCACTCCACTTCCTGACAAAGAGTCCCTCCCAGCTCTCCTGTAGCCCCTTCAGATACTGGACGGCAGCTCTAAGGTCTCCCTGGAGCCTTCTCTTCTCCAGGCTGAACAACCCCAGCTCCCTCAGCCTGTCTTCACAGCAGAGGTGCTCCATCCCTCTGATCATCTTCATGGCCCTCTGCTGGACCCGTTCCAACAGGTCCATGTCCTTTCTCTGTTGAGGACTCCAGAGCTGGACACAGTGCTCCAGGTGGGTCTCACCAGAGCAGAGCAGAGGGCAGAGGGGTAGAATCACCTCCTGTGACCTGCTGGCCACGCTGCTTTTGATGCAGCCCAGGATGGGGTTGGCTTTCTGGGCTGTCAATGCACACTGCTGGCTTGTGTTGTGCTTCTCATCCACCATCACTCCCAAGTCCTTCTCCTCAGGGCTGCCATTCCCTCTCCAGCCATTCTCTGCCCAGCCTGGATTTGTGCTTGGGATTGCCACATCCCAGGTGCAGGACCCTGAGCTTGGCTTCATTGAACTTCATGTGATTTGCACTCAACCACCTCTCCAGTCTGTCCAGGTCCCTCTGGATGGCATCCCTTCCTTCCAGTGTGTCAACCGTGCCACCGAGCTTGGTGTCACCAGCAAACTTGCTGAGGGTGCACTCTGTCCATGTCTCCGACAAAGACGTGAAATAGCATGCCCAGGATGTGTTTGTCTTAAGCTGTATTGTCACCTTGCTTAAAATTCACAGTTAATAGACATGAGTGAATGCAAATACTCATGCCAAAAAGCAGCGTTTATAGATGGAGTCCATCTCATGTCTGACCACCCTTCTGAAACACTATTCTTTTGCCACTGGTAAGAATGGCAGCCTCCATCTTCTCAAAGACTCTCTGCCTTATGGGGCACCACTTTAACAGTGTCCTTCCTTTCCACAGTAAAAGCACCTCTTACCATGAAACCAAACCTCTCACTACTTGTTGAGAGGTCACAAAATTACCTCGTCCTCTTGCTTGTTCTCCCCTTCTTCCAACAACCAGCTTCTCTCGTCCTTTCTCCTCTGGCTGTTGCTTTACTATTTGTTCCACAGTAGCCGCCATCAATTTGGTTTTAGCTTTCTGTTGCTCATCACCCTTTCTAATATATACCTTTTGGGCTTCCCACAGCAAATTGTTCAGTCCCTTATCATGCTAATTTTCAAGTTTTTTTAACTTTTTCTCTATATCAGGCCACGTCTTGGTAACAAAGTTTACTTTTAATAATTCTTGACCAGCCTCACTTTCAGGATCAATTCCTGAATGTTGCTGCATGCTTCTTCTAAGCCTCTGCAACCAAGCAGTAGGTGATTCATCTTTATGTTGTTTATTTTCAAAGGCTTTTTCAAAATTCTGTCCTTTTGGCACCACTTCTTTAATTACCCTAGTGACTACTTTCCTGTAATATGACATATTATTCCTCCTTGGGCATTTGGAGGATTCTCCCTTTCCCAGATCCTTATTCCAGCAGTCCATATCATCTGTCTTTCCTCTGGTGTGAATAAGGTCCCCAGAATGGACTGCATTTCATCCCAAGTATAAATATTGGGTCCTAAAAATTGGTCGAGCTGTTCTGACAGGGCCAGAGGATCTTCTAACATTTTGCTTGTTTCTTTCTTGAATTCCCTGAGCTCTGTACTAGTTAGAGGTACGTGTACAAATCCCACTCCTCTCAGGGCCCCTACAGGCACCTCCTGTAATGGAAACAGTGCCCTCTGTGACAAATTTTGGTGTCTTTCTTGATGGGGGAAGTGGGTAGTTCTGGACATCTTTCTGTGGTCCAGGTCCTTTGTATGTCTTGAATCAAGGGGGTATGGGGTCCAGCCACGGTATTTTCTTCCTCTCGGTCACTATCCCCTTCCTCCCCATCTCTTTCCCATGAGGGTAGGACATTTGGCTCCCCATCTGGGTTATTTGGAGGGGGTAGGTAATCTAAAACATCCTATTTCTCCTCCTTCTTCTTCCTGTGACTCTCCCCCAAGTCCTTACACATAAGGAAAGATAGACATCCCTACAAACAGGAAGCATAATCACTTTCTTCTTGACTAAGTTCTTTACTATTTACATAAAAATTTAAAGCCTGGCAAAACCAATTTTCTGATGACCCATATCTCAGCCTGTACAATTGATTGGATCTAATGGGTTCTTTGGTCCATTCAAACATGCAATACTGTATCATCCTCTTTTTCTTTTTTCCCTGGGTGTGAGACGTTTCCTTTCATCCCCAATTCCTGAACATCATCCCCAGAGAACTGTCAGGAGGTATGCTCGGAGTGGGATCCTCAGATCCCTCTCTCTTAAAAATCTTCTTACTAGATTTATTTCCCCACGTTTTTTGAAATTTCAGTGGAACACCTCTCACCAAAAAAAAAAAGAAAGCTCTCCCTTTGTCCCTTCACCGGCTGTTTCCCTCGCGGAGAAATGTCACCGTGGTTAGAAGGACTCTGCACTCACTTTGCGAGCAACTCTGTGTCTCGTTCACACACTTCCAGTCCCGCTATCCCAGCCTCCCAAGCATTTACCTGACTTACATTACTCACAAGCATGTTCTTACCCAGGTTCCATGCACAGACATTTATCAGCTGCCGTGCGTAATTCGGTTGGCTCCTTCTCTGTGATGCCAAACCGTGTACAATGGTGTAGGCACCAGGAGCAGAAGCAGGAGCTGGAGCTGGAACAGGAGAAGCAGGAGGAGGAGGAGGAGGATGACGAGAACCAGCAGTATGCTGACGAGGTGGCCGAGTGGTGAAGGCGATGGACTGCTAATCCATTGTGCTCTGCACGCATGGGTTCGAATCCCATCCTCGTCGGGCAGCCCCAACAATGATGCCAGAGTTTCTGAGGGGGAGCATCTTGATGAGTACCCTCAGATAAGCCTCTGTTCATATCCCTGTTTTGGGGCAAAACTCACCTTGAAAAAGAATGAAAAAGCATGGATTAACGTAAGGGGAAGTTACAAAGAGAGGTGGGGGCATGTCTGGGGTTGCCCAGAGAGGTTGGGTGGTCTCCATCCTTAGAGATACTCAAAGCCCAAGTGGACCCTGTCCAAAGCAGGTGATTCAAGCTGACCCTGCTGGAGCAGTTGGACTGAAGGATCTCAGGAGGTCCCTTCCAACCCTAACGATTCTGAGACTGTGAGCTGATAAGCGCAATGTCTCCCATGAAAAAGCTTTCTTTAAATGCTCTATTATACAAAGTGCTTTACAGGCATTTTACTCTTTGTTCCTATGGCTGGTTGAGCCTTACTGAAGGCAAGGTAAACTGCATCCACTTCTCTTCGCTCCTCCATCCAGCTGGTCACCTCACTGCAGGACACTACCAGCTTGGTTAAGCACGACTTCCCCTTCATAAATCCATGCTTACTACTCCCAAGCACCTTCCTCTGCTACCTGTGATGTTTGGAAACTACTTGCAGGATGCTTTGCTCTATCATCTTCCTAGGGACCCAGGAGAGGCTGATCAGCCTGATCCCATCTTGTTCCTCATGTCCCTCTCTGAAGATGGAAGTGGTTGAGGTGTCTTCTGAGCCACTTCAAAAACTTGCAAATTCTTTTTCACGGTGAGTTTTGCCCCAAAATAGAGGGGTATGAACAGAGGCTTATCTGAGGGTACTCATCAAGATGCTCCCCCTCAGAAACTCTGGCATCATTGTTGGGGCTGCCCGACGAGGATGGGATTCGAACCCATGCATGCAGAGCACAATGGATTAGCAGTCCATCGCCTTCACCACTCGGCCACCTCGTCAGCATACTGCTGGTTCTCGTCATCCTCCTCCCCCTCCTCCTGCTTCTCCTGTTCCAGCTCCAGCTCCTGCTTCTGCTCCTGGTGCCTACACCATTGTACACGGTTTGGCATCACAGAGAAGGAGCCAGCCTCCAGCTTTTGCCTTTTGGGACTGGTCAGCTGGGCTGAGCTCCAGATACCTCTCATAGAACCATAGGATCACAGAACGGTTTGGCTTGGAAGGGCCCTTAAAGATCATCTAGTTCCAGCCACCCTGCCGTGGTCTCTCAAGGGGAGATCACCACTGTGCAGACATCTGCTGGGCAGGGTGAGTTCAAAGAAGGCTCACTTAGGCCGTCATCTTTGTGGAATAAAGTAGCTGGCTTGTAGCCAAATTACATGGAGTGGGAAAGGTACATTTGAGACTCCTGGTATGCACAACTTCCTCTGTTGTGTGATAAGTGAGTCTTGGAAAAGCCACCTGCTATGCCTGTGTTAAGCGCATGATTGCTGTTCCAAGTTCATATGCCTTGATGCCCATGTGTCACTCTGTTCCTTGTGGGTTTCCAGAGAGCAGACTGGAACTAGAGAAGTTCTTGGCCCAATTATGGCTTAATCCTTTACCTCCTGTTGGTAGTTTGGTTAAGGAGTCGAGTGCATCCGTCACAATCTGCCACTGCAGGCACAGCAAAGCTGCAATGCCACCTTTCCGTGCCGGTGTGGAAAATTGAGGAGGGAAATTCCAGCCCAGAAGGCAGAGCCGTCCCTTCAAACCATAGAGGAAAAGCCTTCCTCCCCCGACTTCCCTTTCCCCTCCACCCGCTTTGCCCCTGCGCTGGTCACGTCCTTACTGTAGGGAGCGGCAGCCAAGGGCACTTTGGGCTAGGATGGATGGTCGGTCTCAAAGGCTTTTGCTTTTTCGAAAGGCACAGGAGTGGCCCTTCCATACCTCCTTGCTGTTGAGCAATCCAGCACACATCTCCCACAGCATCCTTGGTAGGACACACACCACTGTGCTCCCGAGGAGAGGCCTGAGGGGGTCCATTGCTCACTCATGCACAGTCCAGCCAAGGGCAGGTCAGAGGTCTCTTGGGGAGACTGGTTTGAACCCCAACTCTGACAAGGACCGAAAGTAGACGAGCCTTGAGACTTTCATTTGCAGTGAACATTTCTGCTTACAAGGCATTGCTGGTCCCTTGGGTGACAGGGAAAAGACCACGGGAGGTCAGAGAGTAGGACAGCAAAGCCCAGTGCCCTTCTGTACTCCTTTGCCAGAGCACATAAAGGAGGGATAGGCAGGCTGGAGGAGGAGGAAAGAAGGCCAGGTCCCTCCCGGTAACTGAGGGCCTGTCACAGAGAGGGGTGGCACCAGGACCTGTTTGGTGAGGGAGGCAAAGGGTTTGCAGTGCAGGACAGTCAGAGTGCAGCAAGGGCCAAGGTGCAGCAGCAGCCATCCAAGGCCTCCAAGGGGGGATTGAAGTGAAGGGAGGAGGGTCATGGTAGGGGATGGGCTGAGCTGGGTGCAGCTCTTCAAGGGGCCTTTAGCAAGGTCCTGCTTGCAAAGGCCACGTGGGCAGGGCTGAATCCTGACACATATGCTCCCTCCACTGCACTAAGCCCCTGGTGGGGAAAGTGAGGAGGCCACCCCTGACCTGTCCCAGCCCAAAGACCAAAACCCTGGGAAGCTGCTCTTCTTGTGCATCAGAGCAGGAGACTGATGGATGACTGAGACAACAGTGCTAAAAGGCTGCTGGCACTAGGGACGGGGCTGTGACACCTGAGGCAAATTTGAGCAGCGCTGCTCACCAAGGAGAGGGGTGAAATCCTGCACAGCAAAAGGACCCTTTTCCCAGGCTGGGAATTTCAGGCTGATGCCAAGGGAGGGCAAATCCTGAACACTGAAGTGCCAACATAGGGTGAGGCCAGACTTTCCCACACCCACAGGGATGGAGAGACACCCACCCCAGGGGAACAGAGCCCAGCAGAAGCACACGTCAGAAGAAACTGAAAAGGAAAAAGTGCTAGTGCCTTTTTAGAGCACTCAGCAATGACTCAGGTGACAGCCTGAGAGCACTGGGTGGGGAGGAGAGGGCTCCTGCCTGGGGAGCTCTGGAGCCTGCTTGAGGGGAGAGGAGGTGGGCACCACGCGTGTGTAGACACTCACAGCAGATGGCAGTGAGCCCTTCCCTGGGATTGAAGACTCACTCCCCGAGCACCTGAAGGAAGGAGGGAAGGAGGACTGAGGATGATACAAGGAAGGCCTGTCTGTCCTGCCCCTGTGACGAAGCCCCACTCAGGGCTGCCTCAGCCCCTCCTGTAACTGTAGTCCCAAAAATGGGGTCATTTAGTTGGTGCGCAAGATGCCAACGTACACACAGAGCAGAGGGATTTCTTTATTGCATCATTACACAGATATGGGTGGTAGGTAGCGTTCCACAAGACTAGCATACTGCTCTACAAAACCTTTGGTATATTTAGATGATTCAATATATACATAAATATAAAATAAATAATTACATAAACACATAAATACATGCCTTCAGTTATAATTATTGGTTAATACCTTATCTTAACAATTTATATTGGTTATTATTGTCCCTCACTTTCATTTAAAGCCACAGTGCCCTGTGATTGATGTGCACATGCTCCGTGGGGCGGTGGGGAGGAGTGCCAGGGGGGGGTGGGTGTAGGTCTGCCTGGTCTCTAATTGACTTGGTGGTCGAGATCTCCCCCTGCCGCCTCTACATTTCCCCCAGTCACCATAGATCTTTGTTGACTTCATCCTACCTTCAGCGGGTATCCAGCTTTCAGCACCTTCTGCCCTGGGATGTTCCCCTTTCATTGGTTTTATGTTTCCCCTCCAGGGTACAGTCATTAACAAGACATACATTGTTCATACAAACTATCTTGTTTCACAAAACCCTTGTAACCTTTGGTCTTGCTCAGTGAAAGTTCCCGTTTTCTAAAGTACACCCTGACCTCCCTCCTATCTCCTTTCCTGCTTCCAGGGATCGTACCCATGGCCCAGGAGAGCGTTGGGACTCTCCTTCTTGAAAGTCAGATCAGGTGTGACTCTGTGGGATAACCTCACCAGCTGCCATGAGAAATTGGGGCTACTGCTTCTGCACGTCCGCACACCATTCCAGCTTCCAAGTCCAAGTTACAGGTGTCATTCCTCAGGTATCGAGCCTGGTGCCAGTCTCTTTTGTGTCTCCCTCAGCAGCCCAGACAGTGGGGCAGTTGTTCATGGACAACAGCAATCTGGGACAGATCCAAAGGGGATGAAAATATGCTGGAGGGGAGGGCTGCCCTTCAGGGGGGCTTCAAGAATTCCAGAGAGGGCAGACATGGCACCTTCAAAGCTCAGCAACACAGAGGTGATATCCTGCCATCTGCTTCGTGTAACCCCATCTCATGGGGCAAGATAAAATCAGACTGGCCAGGGTGCAGCCCCGGAGGAGAGGATCTGACTCATCCTGCTGAACATGGAGATCAGCCGGAGTCAGCAGTGCAGCCTCCCAGCAATGAAGGCAACTCACAGAGTGGCTGCAATATGGAGAGCACAGGCAGCGGGTCAAGGTATCACTGACCCTCTCTGATCATTTTATCACTGGCCCTCTCTGCTGCTCTGTGTTTTCTCAGTGTGACATTCAGTGTCTCATGTCTGCTCTGTTACAATCAGTATAAGAAGGAGACTAACGTCATCACCGACTAGAAGAGGCCATCAAGATGGCTATGGGTCTGGAGCACATGGCACGCAACAAGCGGCTGTTTGAACAGACCCTCCAGGATTACCCTGGAGTAACAAACAAACACTCACCAGGGTATTTGTTGAGCCTTGAGGAGAGAGATCTGAGTAGTGGACACTGTAGTTTCCCTCAGGTGCCCACAAGGAGGCAGGGAGAAGGTGGGACCTGACTCTTCTTTTGCCTTATATAAACTCCCACCTGTAAAAGTGGACCAAAAAGGAGACAAAACCAAGTAACTTTATTTTGATTCTGGTTTCTCTCAGTCTGTTCCAATATAAATAACGCCGACTGAGGCATTAGCCTACTTGAAGTTGCTATGTCAGGCACAAGTATTTGCTTATGCTTTAACTAATGTGAGTGATAGTATGATTTTGAAGACACCTGTCCAGAAGTTTTGAATTAGGCTTATTATCTGCTCACACATTCTCAGCATAACTCTTGTCCCTGAGGGAAAGAAAATGGACCTTTTTTCCACCTCAGACTTCAGAATTACACTGGGTATTTTAAATTTGTGAAAATAAAACACATCACTTTTAGCACAGCCAGCAATGGTTTGGGATGCCTATGGTGAATTATTGTTTTTTAAAAGAAACAATTGCCCGTTATTGAATGTTAATCTCAAAGACAGCCTCAAAGGAGGCCCTTTTTCAAAAATTGTCTCTAACTTTACGCCAGCAGAGAAGTACATACTAATGTAGTTTAATTCTAGCGAAGCCAAATTGTCACTGCTGGAAAACACAGCAGAGAGAGTTTTATCAAATTGATAGCACCATACACACGAAACTCACATAATTCTTCTCTTTCAGGACAAGTTAGTAGAAAAACAGCATCAGCACAAGTGAGTAGAAAAACAGGACTTCTGATGTCCTTACCAGTAAACACAGTGTGAAGAATGTGGGCTAGCAAATGCCATCGCAATCAGGGAGTTTCTGCCTTGAGAAACGGGACCATCTGCACCTCTCCTGAGCAGCGCTGGACATACAGCACCAGCATCACCCACTGCAGGAGAAGTAAGTGTCCCTTTGAATATCACCTATGAAATAGTCAGAATTAATCTGAAACAAAGGAGCTGAACTCCATGGCCAATGTGACTATCAAGCAGTGTTCTTTATTGCAGTGCTGGGTCGCACTGGGATTTTTCCTCAAGGTGGTCCCGCTCTGCAACAATTTCAACAGGCTTATATTTACAGAAGTTTTACATCATCAGAGTTTTTCTGTGACATGATTAATATAAGTCTGTCTTTCTTAGAACTAATCACATATTCAGGAGGTGGGTTTCTCCACAGTCTTTGCTGCCGTTTATTGACTGTCCTCAGGAACCACAGTCACTCTGGTGGTCTTTTACTTCATCTGGTGGTCGTATCTTCCTCTTCATCAGTTGTCCCCTAGGTGAACCTGGAATGTTTTGCTCCCTTTTCTTGCTGACTTGGTAGCGGGCCTTGCTTCAAGCTGGTTTTCTCCAGTCTTATTGTCTGAGCTCCCTTTATCTTGTTTTCTAGTTCTTGTCATGATAAGCAAGACCAGTTACTCCACTGTCTAACAATCATGCAGTAACCTTCAAATGTTGACAGTCACACAACAGCTTACAACAGATAAGCAAATTATTAACTATTTTAGTGAGATTCACTAATAATCACGAGGCCCTTTATTTCACACCCGTGGCTCTCATATGAGGGATGTGAGAAATTAGCATTTCCCCTAGGAGGGGGAAGGTGCAGCACGTCCCGTACCTACTGCACTCAGGGCTTCACTCGGGGTTTATCAGCCAGCCCCTGGGCAGCCCTTCTCAGGTCTGCCTTTGCATTTCCTGAAGATGAGGTTTTTCATTCTGTCTGTGCTGCCGTGCACAAGTCGGCTGGTTTCAGCGAAATCTGGCAAAGAGCTTTGGTTCCACAAAAACGTTAAAGTTTGAAGAAACCAAATGGCAGGTCAGAGAGAGGGGCTCTGTGAACATTCCCTGAGGACGGACACCTTCAGGGTGTCCTCAGCTTCAGCAACGCCAGTCAGACACATCTCCTCGGCTGGAGCAGCTCAGCAGCTCGCTCAACTATTTATGAGTTTATAAAAACCTGACAAAACCCTGGGCTGGATCACTGAGTGCGGTGGGTGCGAGGCCTTGACCAGAGCCATCGCAAGGGATGGGAACAAAGTTGCTCAGAGCAGGTCTGGGGTCCAACCTCCTGTTACCGGGCTTCTCTTGGAAACCTGAGTTTTGGCCAACTGTGGAGCACTTACATTTTCCAGCATTTGTTTTAGGACACCAACGCAATATGTGTACTGCATGGATTTATGTAACTGATCAAGAAGTGCAAAAACGTGCAGCGACTATTTGTTTTTTTAACTGCTATAGAGGAAACCATGTAGCACACGAGGACAAATCATGGTGGAAAAGCACTCGTGGTTGGGGTAATAAAGGAACAAACACTGCGAGCCCAAAACCCGTTCAGCCCCCGCCCCCACCGAGGCCCTTCTCGTGTTTCCCGCCCGCGGGCCCGCGCCCCAGCGAGCGGAGCTGCTGTCGTGAGGCGCCGGCGACGGACCCCCGAGTCGCGATAACGCGGTCCCGAGCCCGCCCGCCCGTCTGTCTCCTGGCAACCGCCCTCCGCCGCTTCCGCTTCCGCCGCTCTGCGCATCCCCGCCGCTTCCCGCCGCCCCTCGGCCCAGCGCAGGCGGCAGTTGTCCCCTGCAGCCCCCCCCATCGCCGCAGAGGGAGGAGCGGGGGCGGCCCCCGGAGCGGGGAGGCGGTGTGAGGGGCCGGGGCCTCGCCGCAGGGCCGGGCCGGCTCGTCCCCTGTCCCCCCTGCCACCGCAGAGGGGCCTGAGTAGAAGCGGGGTGTCGGGGGCCGGCCAGAGCCGTGTGGCGGTCCCCGCCTGGCGCCTGCGGGAAGCGAGCGAGAGAAGGGCCGGGCCGGGAGGAGGCCGGCCAGCGACCGGCCTTGCACTAGGCCCGGGTAGGCAGCGGAGGAGCCCCTCGCACCCGCCCAGCGCTGAAGCCCCTCTGCTGGTGGGTAGGTCAGGTGCGGGGGGCAAATAGGTGCTTAGCCCTAATAAGGGATTAAAAGATGCCTCATGAAGCTGCGCGGTGGCTCCGTGAACTAAGGGGCTCTTCCCCTTCCCGCCCTGCTGTCTGCCCGGCTGGTGTGAGGGGTTAGGCTGGTGGGGCCGAGCTGCTGAGGGATGGAAGGGACGGAGGGCAGAAGCCGCACGGCCTCTTCGGGCATCGCAGACTGGAGCTTGGTGTTTTGGACTCTCTGCGCGGTGATCCTGCCGGTGCTGATCACCTTGTGGTGCAGCTTCCAGCGGTCCCGGCGGCAGGTGTTGATACGAGACATCTTTCGCAAGAGCAAGCATGACTGGCACTACACAGACCTCTTCGGCCAGCCCTCCTACTGCTGCGTCTGTGCTCAGCACATCCTTCAGGGTGCCTTCTGCAACTGCTGCGGGCTGCGCGTCAGTGAAAGATGCCTCAAGAAGGCTGACCAGCTCTTTCTCTGCAAGGAAATCATGATGAGAAGCAATGGTGGAGCCCACAGCTCTATGCCACACCACTGGATCAGGGGCAACGTCCCCCTCTGCAGCTGCTGTATGATGTGCAAACAACAGTGCGGCACACAGCCCAAGCTCTGCGATTACAGGTACTGCAAGGGACTTTGGCTTTGTTTGAGGAAGCACGATGCCGTATCAGTGTTGCATTTTCCACAGGGTTATTGGAACTCATTACCCCAAAGGAGGTCCTGCAGTAGTCAAACATGCGACTCTGTTAAATAAAAACCAACTTCCAAAGAACCTAAAATTAAAATGGATGCTTGTGAGTAATTTGAGTCATAGGTTAGTAGTGTGACAATGCATCTCGTGTCTGCTTGTTCTCTTAATTGCATTACTCCAGCATGATGTGCTAGTTACTATATAATTACATATACAAGGTTCTTTACATCTAAGAGTTTATGTTTTAGGGGATGACTTTAAGAAGGTTCTGTTCTAACTCAGTTGCTGTTTGTACAGTACATAGCTTGAGCAATTTGGGTGGCACAGCTCACAGTTTGTAGCATCAAAATGTTTATGCATCTCTGAAAAATTGGCATCTGCTCAGTGTACCTGAGACAAACAACTGTCCTATAGCTGATTCAAGTTTTATAAGGGTACTCAAAAAATTCTGATGCAGGCTTTTAAGCTACTGTAATCTATTGTTAAAGTTTGTGTTAAGGGTTTGAAGGAACCCTTGAATTAGCTTCTTCTGTCATCAGTAAGGCTGCTTGCTGCTTGCAAAGTTGTCAGCATGACATGCTGAAATACAGTGTTAGTGGTCTGGGGTACTGGGTACAGTATAAGTGTTACTTCAGCCTTCTCAAAGGATGTCATCTTTCCAGCATACATTCTGCCAGCTTTTGCTTTTGCTTTGCTTATGTGTGATATTTTCAAATTGCTTGGTAAATAAACAGAATTACAGTGTAAATGAGCATACTATCAGAAAAACAAAACCAAACAAAAAACCCCAAACCCAACATGTGAGAGAGTATGCACAGGAGAGGAGGGAAGGAGAGGATTTCGGAGGCAAAGAGGGAAGGAAGGAAGCAAACAAAGTCACAGTACAGGGCAAGTGTCATTGTTACTCTGGTTGTGTGCTGGATTAGTCAGAAGGACTCCAAAAATAGCTTTGACAGTTGCTTAAACCAAGGCTTTGGATGTAGCAAATGGGGATTAACATTCTGCAGAAGCTGGCAGTGGATATTGCAGTGTTTCCTCTTGTTCCAGTGCATTTTCCAGGACAGCTTTTAGGATAGATCAAAAAGCTGAGCGGTTTTGCAAAATCCCATCAGCCTGTTACAGTATTGTGTAACTTTCAGGTTTCAGACTTGAAGGGATATTATGATATGATATTATCAATCTTACAGAATTTATTAACATTACTAGTAACGCTTTATTAAATTGAACTGTGGTGTTTTACCTATACTCTTTAAGGAGGCATAGGAGCCCAGTTTCTCATGCAAGTTTTTAGTGTAACTGTTAATATTGGAGATGATGCAAGAGGATATTCATAGCACCTGTTTTTGAAATTAAAAAGAATAGAATTAATTCAAAACTGTTGGGTTTTTTTTTCCCCCAGAATTCAAATGCTTTTCCTGACTTGCAAGCACGTGACCAAAAAATGTATGTATACATAGTCATGTAAACTTGCAGGGAATGCTTGGTTTTCGCTGTAAGGTGCTTAAATTATTACTTACAATGTTGCATGTAAACAGAACTACTTTTCAGAAACTTAGTTTGACTAAAATAAATGAACAAATCAATGTGCCTGTTGTTTGAGGATTTTTTTTCATGTTTTGGGTTCTTTTTTTCCAGATGTGTGTGGTGTCAGCAGACGGTACATGATGAATGCATGATGGATTGTTTAAAGACTGAGGAGTGTACATTTGGAGAATTCAGAGACTTAATTATTCCACCATACTATTTGTCTACAATCAACCAAATGCGTAAAGACAAAAAATCCAATTATGAAAAGGTAATTGCTTATTGCTTTTTGGTTTTGTAATGTATTTAAAAAACAAAAAAAAGTCCCATGCATTAAAACCTGAATTCTGTACATTGTCAGGTTAATAACTATCAGGTAAATATTTCAATATATATGAAGTACTTGCAGTGTTAATTCAGAGGTGTTTGTTAATCTATTCTGTGGCAGTTGAAGCATGAACATACATTTGGATTTTGTTATTCCAAAACCACACTGAGATTTGGGTACCTTACTTCCTTGAATGTTTTGTGAGTTTTCTACTACTACATTCGTAACTGTGTAGTGATTTTGTCCTAGGCACTGTAGAACAGAAATCTTCAACCTCAGTGTGTCAGAAGTATTTATTTGACTACTTCACACTAATGGTAGCTCCCTCATTTCCACACTGGGAGGGGACAGGTTTTGGAGCAAAGCTTTAAACACTTTAAAAGATGCAGCATTTGTGTGTTTGACTGACTTTTACCTCTTTGCAGGTAGTACCTTACGGCAGAAAACACTGGATGCCAGTAATCATACTGGCTAATACTCGTAGTGGAAACAATATGGGTGAAACTTTACTAGGAGAATTTAAAATTCTGCTGAACCCTGTTCAGGTATTTACAGTGAAAACCCACTATAATAAGGTTTAAATTAGTACGGATGTCACTTTGCTTACACAATGGCAGTAGGATGTGTGAAAGATCAGTAAAGGAAACACATTCACGGTGTTTGTTCTTGTAGAAAGAGTAGCTTTATAGAGAGCGACCAAAAGCGCAGACGCTCCTCCTCTCTTCCTCCCCACTTTGTTATGGTTCTAATACTGGTCCAGGTTTTATTTATAGTAATCCATGCAGTAATTCTGTTTATAAGTATCTGGCTCTTGAAACTGTACAGTATTTAGGATATGAAATATTTAGGTTGTCTTAATTCAAAACCTGTATTAGTTTAAGTCCTTGCTTTACTTGTGAAAACATCTGTGTTTACAGTTGCAACTTTCTGTTGTTGCTTTCCCCTTAAAATCCAGTGGGGTGGCACAGGATGCTGACATAAGGCGGGTATTTTTCCTCGGATTTCCTGGCTGCAGCTTAATACTCTTCCTTTGAAGTTCTAAACCCAGCCTTAGAATACAGCCTAATAGAAATGACTGTGTGTGTTTGAAATGCATCCCGATAAGAATAAACCAGTTTGTGTGCTATTTAAAAATAAGTTTTATCTGAAGTCTTTATCCTTTGCACAATACATCATAATGCTTCTAGATGCAGACGTCTCTCAGGACTCTGTCAGCTCCGTTTATCAACAGCGTTTATTCCTAGTGAAGCAGCTGGAGCTCTGTAGTGAACTTGGGAAACCAAATCCTTGTAAAAAGTCAAGACAGCTCATTTGCTAATGTAATGTTGTAAATGGAGACTCTTTGCTTTGCATTAGAATGAACTTCTTGAAGTTGTTTATCTGTGAGGCAAATCCTGACTCATGTTTGGTGAACTTATGGAGCTCCTGATTTTCCTTTCTTCTAGGTTTTTGATCTAAGCAAAATCACACCTGCTAAAGCCCTCCAGCTTTGTACCTTGCTGCCATGCAACGCTGTCAGGGTTCTTGTCTGCGGTGGGGATGGCACAGTAGGCTGGGTCCTGGATGCAATTGATGAAATGAAGATAAAGGTACTGTGTTTTGTATTAAAAGATGTCTTACGGTGAAATGAGTTTTGGAGCTGCCAAAGTGCCACATCTAATCTCTTACCTGCATTTAATGTTTTAATCTTCCCGAATAAGCCTACAGAGAAATATTTGTAGAATTGCTTACTCACATTGGGCGGAGGGAATGCATCTTGTTATGAGTCCCTGTAGATCAGGAAAAATATGAAAGCTTTAGCTTTTAAGTGATATTTAAAGTAATTCTTTTCTGTAAAACTAGAAAAGAGCAAACTGCAGAATATTTTACGCATTGTTCTTTCCTCTTTGTCTAAACAGGTTTATTTTGTCATAAATGGCATTGCTGATAGTAGCTATTGTGCTCTGATTGCTTGTTTCTCCCAGCATGCTCAATCTTTTATAATATCCTCATAATTTTGCTGGCTATACTGGTTGTATTGCCAGTGCATGAATGAATCCTGTAATTTGCTTCTGCTCCCTCACATATGTTCTAAATCATCTATCAGTCTGCAACCTCACCTAGTAACAGCAAGGAGAGAAGGAAAAAATAAGCTGCATGTTCTGTATGTTTCCTGTTGATTCAAAACAGGAGACATTTCCAATTTACTACTAAGGACCTATGAGGAAAATTAAGAATGAAGAGTAATTACTAGGACTTTAGTGCTTTACCTAATAAACTATTTCTCTAGTGATAAACAGAAGAAAGTTACTCTTCTTCTATCAGTGTCTTTTTTTCTTTCTTTTTTTTTTCTGCAGCTTTCTTGTTAATACATGAAATGTTGTAGTTGAAGACCATTATTACAATTTCATGCAGAGTCAAACTGAGTTGCTTTGAACATTTTATGTACTGATAAAGTAGAAATGCAACAAAGTGTAACTGAAGGGTTCGTGAATAGGAGTATATGGTTATTTGGCCTTGAACACTTGATATTTTGTTCCTCAGAGCCAGTATAGTTGATGAAATTGGTTTTTTTTTTCTTGTTTCCAAGTATTCAAATTGAGTCATTGCAGTTACATAAATACTGTTATCAGCAAAACCTGTTTATTATCAGCAGTAGGTTATTTGCTCCCTTCATTTATCATGACTCTCAAATACAGGTTACCTGCCTGATAACACTTCTTGAGAAAATACTAACCATAATGCCGCTTGTTGCAAGTACTTTTCACACCTGAGTCTCAAAGGCCATAGTACATCTGAAATAACTGTTCACCCTTCTGGGGCAGAGAGAGCAAAGACCTTTGATAAGGTGTCCCTTTTGAATGTCTGCTTCTGTCCCTCACACTGTGGTCTGCAGAGGAGATTGTCAATCTGCTCCATCTGTTGAGGACAGTTGGATCTGTGTGTGTATGTGTCATCTCTGAAACTTAGATACAGACTTTCTTTGAGCACATGCATTTCTGTCCGTGGTTGAATGGTTTTATGTGCATCTGTTGTTTTAGATCTAGCTTTACCTCAGTCTCATAAGAGCATTTTTGTGTTTTGTTACAGTTCACAGCCTTGTGCGTTAGGTCTCTTTTCCTGTTCGTATCACTTCCCAGAGGTCGGTGCAGTAACAGTGATTTACCATGGCTGCAGCATATGATCAGGAAATCAGATGAGAAGTTCAGGCTTCCACTTTTAGATCCGAAGTGTCATTCTTTTGAAGAAATACTCTGCTCAGTGTTAATAGCACATTGTTTCCATATCGTGTTGGTATCCTCTTTTATTCTCACAATGGCTTAATGATTTCTTTGCGTTATCCCAATGATAAGTATTCAAATGTGCCATCTGCTATACTAATGCAGCCAGCTCTATTCCTCTGCACTATGTAAGAAGCTGCAGATTAATGAAGATTAATGATATTTATTTAACCTGAATGTTTGAGGAGAAAATGAGCGCTGAAGAAGGAGCTAACATGCAGTGGTTTTGTATCCTAGGGGCAAGAACGTTATATTCCACAAGTTGCAATTTTACCTCTGGGAACAGGTAATGACCTGTCTAATACACTGGGCTGGGGTGCAGGTTATGCTGGAGAGGTCCCCGTAGAACAAATCTTACGAAATGTCATGGAGGCAGATGGAATCAAACTAGACAGGTGAGTACCAGTGAAAAGATAAATTCTACAGAAGCAAATAGTTCTATGGCTCTGTGGGTATCCAGTTGTAGCAGTGTCTCATTTTACATATAAGCAGTGCCTATGTGTAAAGAGACAAACGTATTGCTGGAGAGAACTGCAAAATAACTCAGGTCCAAAATTAGTCTTTATTTCGTTGTTCTGCAGGGCTGAACTTTCCCATAAAGGGCCTTCCAATACCTAAAGGGGGCCTAAGAGAGAGATGGGGAAGGAACTCTTTATCAGGGAGTGTAGCAATAGGATGAGGAGCAATGGTTTTAAACTGAAAAAGAGGAGATTTAGGAGATCTCAGGAAGAAATTCTTTGCTGTGAGGGTGGTGAGAGCCTGGCCCAGGTTGCCCAGAGAAGCTGTGGCTGCCCCATCCCTGGAGGGGTTCAAGGCCAGGTTGGAGGCGGCTTGGAGCAACCTGCTCTGGTGGGAGGGGTCCCTGCCCAGGGCAGGGGGTGGCACTGGATGACCTTTAAGGTCACTTCCAACCTGAACTATTCTATAATTTAACTGAATTTGAATCGTTTTACTTCATCCCAGTATAGATATGAGATCCCTAACTACTTTCCTAGCTTTGATACTGAGAACAATCCTTCATGACTCTAAGTAATGGCTGTTGTTTTTCAGATGGAAGGTTCAAGTAACAAACAAAGGATACTACAACTTAAGGAAACCAAAGGTATAGTTTGCAAGTATAAATACGGATTCTATGGAATACCTGTATGCTTATACTTATTATTTTGGTTACCTACTGCCCATTAAACACTGACTTCTAAATTGTAGTAATAACATTTAAGAAGACTATAACTAGAAGTTCTGTCTTCCAGGGATTCACAATGAACAACTACTTCTCTATAGGACCTGATGCTCTTATGGCTTTAAATTTTCATGCTCATCGTGAGAAGACTCCCTCTCTGTTTTCCAGCAGAATTATTAATAAGGTGTGTTTTGGTAAAGTGACATTTTCTCCTTGTAGTTGTTGACTAAAGGCTATTTTTTGCTTTACGTTGCTTTACTCCCCTATTTCATGCCATTGTAGGAGTTTGAACTCATTTTTCTGGGGGAAGGGATTCCATGGTTAAAACATGCTTCCTGCCCACTCACAAGTCTTCTGCCTTGCCTCTGCTCACTTGCATAGACAATACACTGTTCAATTTTTGTTTAGAATGTCTCATTTGCTTTGAAACTTAATGGGTAAGGACGTTGCCCATATCCTTTTGAAGTGGAAAGCAAGTTTCTTAGGGAAGTTGTAGCCTACCTCATGGAGATAGCGTAGTTGAAGGATGCGCGTATATGTCACGTATGAATTTTGGATAAGGTTTGCAGAACAATAACTATCCACGAATGTTTCAAATAGTCTTCATATGTATTGGTGGTTTTTTTTCCTAACAGTATTTTCTGTTCTCCTTGGTTTGGTTTGGTTTGGTTTTTTTATAGGCTGTTTATTTTTTTTATGGAACCAAAGACTGCCTAGTACAAGAATGTAAAGATCTTAACAAAAAAGTTGAGGTAAGTTTTTTAACTTGCTTTATTTTTAACTTGCTTATTCTTTGGACATTCAGTGGAATATAAAAAATTAATTGGTGCTAAAATAAGGGGAAAAGCTTTGAAGTTTACATCTATATCATATTTGTATAAGGATAGACTTAGAATATTTTTTATGTTCCTTTTGCTATCTGCAGCTTTCTTCATGGAATTCATCATGTCTTTGAGCTCACTGAAAATTCCTTAATTTTTTTCTGGCTTTGACTCGGTTGTGTGAGTTCAAGTACTGACATTCAGATAAAACTCGCCTTGGCACCAGAGACTTACTTCAGTGAGAGTCATTTTTCTTTTCTCTAATACCAAAAATTTATTACAGCTTAGAATATGTTGTGAAATCAAAGCAGGGTTGTTTTTTTAAAAGGATTAAAAGAAAACGTGTTCTATTTGTACAGGGCCGGTTTTTGTTCAAATGGAAGCTTATTAAATGCATAAAGAGAATAACTGGCACATATTGAACTACTGAATTTGATCCACAGTAATTAACTTCTTTGTGTCTTTTAAAGCTAGAGTTGGATGGTGAGAGAATTGAGTTGCCCAATTTGGAAGGGATCATTGTCCTGAATATTGGCTACTGGGGAGGCGGCTGTAGGCTCTGGGAAGGAATGGGTGATGAGCCTTACCCCTTGGCAAGGTACACAGTGCATCTTTTTCCTGTTTTTTCCTTTAGCAGTTCTTGTAGTATAAGCAGTTCTCTCCAGAAGGCTGTGCTTATGTAGCCAGACTTGTCTAAAGGTCAGAATGCTTCCTTGTGACAGAATGCTATCTCAGACTTTTTATTTTCATCATGTTGAAGACTTGGATAAATGAATGCATCCCACACATCAGGTTGGAGTTTTTTTAAGACCTTCTCAAAATGTCTGGCATGATTAAGCACTAGTGTTGAAGAGGCTATTAAAAATAAAGGTGGCCTTCAAAAAGTAGAAGATGCATCTATTTCAGAGGAACGTTTCTTAATAGAGGTTAAAATATAAAGGAAAAAAAAAAGCCAGACAAAAATTTTACTCCCACACTTGAGTAGGTTGGCTGGAGTAATACTAAGGAGAAGAATAGGTAGGTACATTTGTTACTCCCTTTTGTGACTTCCTTCTTCAGAAGCCATATATATAAATATACTTCGTAGTTCAGTTACAAGGCTTATGATTATGGATTTCTAAAAACTATTTGGGCAAGGTCCTTTACCAAAGTCTTAAAAAGAGCCATTAAATTATGTTTCTGTAGATTAATAAATGAGTGAAAGACAGGTATTTGTAAAAATTTATGAAAGAGAAATCCACTGTGGGCCTTAAATATGCACAGCGAGCCTTGGAAAGTCATATATCCCTAATTTCCAGCAGCTAGTTAGGGTGTGCCACCTGGGGTATTGCTCCATACCTGCGTTTTTGTATGGCTTCCTTCACTGTTCAGTGTGACTAGTCCAGCACAAATAGAGAGCTTAAACACCTCTGTAGAATAACCTTTGTCTTCTCTACAGGAAGAGCCCTAAAAGAACCGAGTGATATTATATACCCATATGACATAAATACCTGTGTGACAGGTATTTTAGAGCTCATGAGCATCACTAAAAAGAGTCTCCTTTCTTAATCCATAGGCATGATGATGGACTCCTAGAAGTTGTTGGCGTTCATGGTTCTTTCCACTGTGCCCAGATTCAGGTGAAACTGGCAAATCCTGTTCGCCTAGGGCAGGCACATACAGTGAGGGTAAGTGGTGGTTATGAACCCGTTTCCTCCAATATTATTTGTTTTACACAGTCTAGGATCTCAAACACTCAACTGGCTGATCTGAAGCTGCCGTTGAGCTAGATGTTGCTGCTTAGTAAAAATGAATCATGTCATAATTCACAGTTCTCTGCTGTGCTTGGTGGCCTATGGGTGCAACTAATAACATACCAACTTTCCTCTGGTCGGGCTGAAAACATGCAGCATCAGTCTGTTGTGGTTGTAAAAGGTAACTTCGGAGCTGCTTTGAACTGCTGTGATTGTGTGTTCTTCTGTTTAATGCCAGCTGATCTTGAAGAGTTCAAAGATGCCAATGCAGGTGGATGGAGAGCCATGGGCTCAGGGGCCCTGCACTGTTACCATAACTCATAAGACACATGCACTGATGTTGTATCACTCGGGTGAGCAAACAGATGACGACGCTTCCAGCCTGTCTGAGCAGGACCACGTGAGAGAACAGACGGATGAAGACGTATAGATTCTACAGAGTGTAACGTAATACGGTGATGAACTTCAGCTCTTCAAAAACACCGAGAACACCTAAATCTAGCTGTGAGGTTCATGCTCGTGAATGAACTAGAGCTGAGGAAAAAGCCATGCTTTTACGCTCATTAAAACTTTCACAGCTGAATTACAACAACTGTTTTGCCTTGTAGATTGGTGATGATGCCCAGCCTTTCTAGCTGGAGTTAGTTACTGTAATGGCAAGAAAGAGATGGATCTGGTGGCCCTTCCCTGCTGTGGAATCAGATCTTCTGCACGTACACAGTACAGTATGCAAAATGTCTGATACCCTTGGGAAAGGAGAACAGCTGGGAGTTTGGCCTGCTTCCACCTGCCCTCTTCTCCAGAACAGAAAACCAGACCAAGTGGGATGTGGGTTGGTTTTCTGGCAACAGCCTGCTCCTGGCTGCCATCTCTTCTTAGGAGCAAGACAAACAATTTTCTGGGCACCTGCCAGTGCAGTGCATATCTAGTAGGCTTGGCTGGCAGAGTGCAGGATCTGGGAGCTCTTGGGAAGGTGGTTAGCAATGAAGATGCTTTTGGACCAAAGGTTTCTGGAAATGTTCTGTTAGCGAATGACCGTTTTAAGTGGCTTTGTAAGCCATAGGTATGGACATAGATATAGACTCCTGAGGTCCCAAGTACCCAAGCTACTACTTCAAGATGATGATACTATGACTTGCACTGAATGATGTTGTGACTGACTTTGCTTCAGTTCAGTGAGAGGCTAATTCTAGTTTTTGTAAATAGCAACATCATAGTTTCTCAAGGAGGCTTTTTGGATGAAAACTTGGACAAAAGAGCTATCTTTTTTAGCTGTTTAGAGAAGGGTTTCAAAGAAATAATGATGATTGGAAAATGTGGGGGTAGTGGGAGATTAAAGTCTTGTTAAAAAACTTGCTTCACAAGTTTTTTAACTTTTAACTGAAAATGATCAATAGTCTGTTAACTGCTTCAGTTTTAAGTGGGGAGGTTGAGAGCTAAGTTTGCAAAGGTTAGCAAGTTCTGGTGTTTATGTGTGTAATTTGTGGAAAAAAAAGCATGAAAGTATTTGTTCTTAGGGGGTCAGAGATACCTTGTTGGGCTTTAAACTTTATTTCCCATCTGAATATAGGGTGAGAAAAAGATTGGTGGTCTGTTCTGATTGTAAAGGTTAAGAAAGTATACAATGGTACATGTGCACTGCCAGTTTGGGACATCTGAAGCTTCTCAGGTTAAAAGCTTCTCAGGTGAAAACATCTTCATGGTTAACAGAAGTAAAAATCTGCTTCCTTTTTTTTTTTCTTTTTTTTTCTTGGCTGTTATAGCAGGTGAGAGCTATGAGATGATATTTCAAATTCGTCAGTAAGTAATTCAGTTAAGTCCAGTTGTGTCACTGAAGGTGATCTTCCAAGTGGGAAGAGAATTTAGCTGCATGTGTACTGTGTAAGCCAAGATCATTAGTTGAGACCTTTAGTCTGAACTTTGAGTGTTGCTGCTTTTGTCAGAATTCCCCCTTCGTGGTTTTTTTTTCCCTTCGTGCTAACTGAAAGTGAGGGGTAAAGTAGGGTATGTTTCTAGGTTTTGTAAACTGAAACTTTTTCAGCAATCTATAAAGTGACGTTTGCATTAATGATGAATGAACTATTTATATTTTAAAATAATTTATTGAAACCTTGGCAAAGTCAGTATTTTTAAAACCTTCAATTGTAATCCTCTTTGGAGAGCATTTTTAACCTGATGGTATTCATTGTAGAAATGTATGTGCTCGATCTTCAATACTACTGATTATCAGTGAATTTATAGCTGTCTGAATACGTGTTAGAGTGTAATGAACTGTAAAGCAGAAGCCATTTGTAAATTCCACCTTCATTAGCCTTATACCCCATGGCGGGGGGGGAGGGGTTGGAACTAGATGATCTTTAGGGTCCTTTCCAACCCAAACTATTCTATGATCATACACCTCATCGTAATTATTTTATTGTATGTACATATAGAGAACAAATTAATAGTTAAATCTATGTAAAAAGAGTTTAAATACGCAAAAGTATACTATGTTAGATAAATCCACTCTTTTTTCTCTTAGTTCTGATGTTCAATTTATATTGGCTTCAAAATTCTTACTAATTAAGTTATTAATATTTTTAATAATCTATAACCATCAGCATCCTAAAAATAGTTAAGTTCTATGCTATGGTTCTTACATAACTGTTGTTTACAAACAAATGCCAAGTCTCTGGAAAAGCAGGGTATGTGTGCTGAAAGGCAGTATTTGCTCACGAGAAATGACACCACTGGCCTCTTAATCTAAACTATTCATAATACGGTTTAAGGAGCTACCTGAGGTTGATCACATGATTACTCAAATTGGGTTTTTGCTTAAGAACCTTTAACTGTTTGAAAACTTCACTCTTTGAACTCCTGACATCTAGAAAAAATAATAATAATTGATGCCTAGACTTGGTAAGTTTCCCTTTTTCACAGCAGATACGCTGCCTTCTCCCCATGGGCTTTGCCTGGGGGGTGCCGGGGATGAGGTACCGTGTTTGTGCAGGCAAGATCTGCCTACTTACTGCAGCTTGCTGGGAGCCCAGTCCTAAATGTTCAAAATCCTCTTTGGGAAACATAAGTCCATCATTCCTTTTGGAGAAACAAAGCAGTATTAGAAGTGAAAGTAGCATCTAATTGGGTGCTTGTTTTGGAAAACCCCATGTACATGGTCTTATATTGGACAGATCACCCCCTTCTCGCACGTGGAAGTGGAGAAGTTTGTTTTTCACAAAGTGACTGTTAGTGATTGCAGCAAATGGTAGGTAGAGAAGGTAGCCATTGCAAGCGTGGGGAAGCCTCTTGCAAAGTTGTATTTAATGTATGGAGAACATTCTGGATTATTTATGGTGTGGAGTACATTCTGTAAGGTTGAAGTGTCCAGTTCCCAATCAGACATGGGGGGGGGGGGTCATCCTTCTGCTGTAACCATACGTAGCTGTCATCTGCACAACGAAGAAGTTCTTTTTAAACATGCAGTGTTAGCACTAGAATTTATTGGGAAGTCTTGCTGTTTCCACCATGCAGCCCCTTTGATTTCAATGTATCCTCCTTTCCAGTACATTGCAAATTGGGTTAAAGCCAATTTGGGGTTTGGGGTTACTTTTATAAAACTGTTTTAAGTTTTAGTCTAACTGCAGACAGGAAATGTCAGCAATGGGCTCTCAAGATTCTAAAGCTGGCATGAATGGACTTTTCTAGTTTCTAATATAGCTGTAGCTGCTTAATGTTGTCGTGTGTCTCTTGTGACTGTGAAACTGTTAACGTGCTTTTTTTTGATGTCGTAGGTGCATAAAGCACTAGTACAAATTACTTACTCCGTACCTCTTCTGAAAAGATTGGAAACGTGCAAATGCTGCAGTGGGTTCTCTGTCCAGAAGAGAGTGCTCTGCAGCTGGCTCTCGTGTCCTGCACTGAAGACTTTTCCTTTACCCAGTTAACAGTTAACACTGGAAAAATAGCAAAAGCAATGTTTCAAAAAGACAAGTAATGCATAGTTTCTTCTGGCGGTCTTCATACAGTATAGCTTTGTGTCAAATGTGCAGGGTAAATAATAGCATCGATTGACAAGCACTCAAAAGTGAATTCCCAAAGTTTGTTTTTAATTTGGTTGTTGCAGCACAGGCTTAACTGAACTTCAGTCAGACTCTTTGCTGTAGGCTCTCCATCCTGTGACATGCAATACGAAAATCTTACCCTTGTATGGAGCCTGTTTCCTGCCTGGCTCAAACCTCACCCCTTTACAGGCGCAGTGAGAGGACAGGTGTGTGTACTTTCACGTGCATAGAACTTCTTTTCATGGGCTGTGTTTTACCTTGTGTTTTCATGGCAGAGTTAAGCTGTTTCAAATGCCATCTGCATTTTGGATCTTTCTCCGTGTCTTGACTTTTATAAAAAGGGGTCTGAAGTACAAACTTGCATTCTCTGTCTGCAAAAGCAGCTGAGGTGAATGGCATTCACTTAGGTGGTTTGGTTTTTTAATCTAAGTGTGTCTTTTCTTCCTGGTGTTAGGGTAGTGTTTTGAGCATACTTTTAGCAGCACTTTGGAATTTGGAATTATTGCAGCTGTGAGGAAGCATAAGATTATATTATTTTTCTACTGCAGTGGTGATACTTTTACTTCAAATTAATTTGAAATTCTCTTCAAATTTGAACATTTTTCTCAGCAGTTTTATGCATGCATTTCATGTTCACAGTGTAAAGACTGTATAGTGTAATTTATGCATTTGATACTCTTTTTATACATTCACTTTCGATGTTGCCCCATCATAGAGTTTGTTTTCCAGGCATTGCTTCTCCTGGGCACTGACTAACCTGGAACACCATTTACTTTACTTAGATGCTTTAAGTACTTGCTCTCAGAAAACAAACTTGAGTTTCTTCTGATTGCAAAAGCAAATGCTACCGTGTTTGAACACACTTAGAGAAAATCACCTTGATGAGGCAACACTTATAGCAAGAGTAAGTTAAGAGTTCCTTCTGTATAACTTCAGCTGATTCAGGTTGAGAATTTGTTCCCCCTTATACTTTTGTTTTGCTAATGTTTACAACCACTCAATAAGTACTTCTTCCCTTCAGTTGTTTAATTACTTATTTTATGCTGGCTCACTTTCAGCTAAACATGACATTTGGGATAGTATCAAAAGCTCTGCTGACATGAGGGCAGTGAGCTTCTCTTCTGCCCACTTTATCCTTCGTGCCAGCTACCTTGTCAGAAAATGGAACTGGAATGGCTTCACACTAAGCTTATTCTTAGCCCAGTAACACACCTCTCTGGCTTTTCCAGTCACCATCACCACACCTGGAAGACGTTAGAAAGGACTCCAAAGGCTCCCAGCCCCACTGTCCTATTTTGAAAGTACAATTTTTGCTCTTTGCTGCTGGGGAGGAACCTCCCGTCCTCTGCAGGTTCTGAGAATAGTTAGTTAATGATAGTTAAAGGTTCTGCTTTCAGTTGGACTGGTTCCATCTGGTTCTGCTCTATGTTGCACTGAGGCTCACAGCTTTTCTAGTGTGTGCTATTGTATCTCGCCAGTTAAAAACAACCGTAAAGCACTGTGCCTTAGCTGTGAACAGCGTAATGGTACCAGTGCTATAGTAGCTACTCTGTTTTACTTGGCAACAAATGCTTTTTGGTAGAGCGGCACTGTAACCGAGTTAGTGACTCTATGGGGAAGAGTAGGCCACTTAAGAATCTTTGCATGTGTTCTAACTGAAAATCCTTTTTTTTTTTGCTCTGTATTTCATAGTGACTACTAGCAGTTATCTTCCTTTTAGAACAGAAGAAAGATTTGATGCTTCAGTTAGGAGGAAACTTGAGAAAATACTAGTACATAAATGATCCTGGTGAATGTGAACCACTTATTTAAAAATGCTCTGATTTTCTTTTTTGTTGAGAAATTATAGCTGCTTCTTGAACACAGGAATGAGACAACAGAGACCACTTGTTCGTTTAGCCATTAAGTCTACTGAGAGAATTTACAGTTCATCCTTGTTTAGGCCCCAGTTCTAAAAGCATGGCATGATCAAAATTTCTGTATCTCACTAAGAGTGCTGAATACCCAGTTCAGGTTTTGGGCATCTCAGGGAGAGACTTTGAGCTGGAGTAAAGCCACATGCCTTGACTGAACCTCGTGATGTTGTGTGCACTTACTGGCTGAGGATCTGGCCCTTAACTGTTCAAAAGGATGAATGTATTCAAAATTTTACTCTGTTTCTGGTTGATGCTGCCCTGTTTACTGTGCTCTATACCCTTATTGCTGTATGTAACTTGTTTTTTGCACTGCATCATTTGCAACTTGTTTGTGGATTTCAACATAAAAGCAATTTTAAGAGTAAGTGAGAGCTTACGTTGTGAGTTTATTGCATTCTGTATCTTCAAAGTTTACATCCCTCAAAAGCCATTTTGTCTGCTACCAACTGTTGTAACCCTTCGAGTACCTCCAGCCATCTTGTCCTTCTAGGATTTTTATAGTTAAACAGAGTGGATTTTTATTTTTGTAGCTTGTAACTTCAATATGTATAGTAGTTATTTCTATGTAGTAATTAGTGATCAGAATACTGTAAAAATGTTACTTTTAAGAGCTGTAACTTTAAGTTAGTAATAACTACTTACAAGAAAATACCAGCATGTTAACAGGTTAAACAAAAATATGTATTCTTTAGCTTGGAAATACTGTGATGCTGTAATTTGGGATTTGCATTGGATGTGTTTGTGCATATATTCTGATCTTACACTAAATAGGGGGAAAATGAGCTTAAAATGCAAGTAATAGATCAAAGAGTAGACTATATAACATCTTAGGCTTCTTTCAAGGGACAAAGGTGACATTTGGGATTCGGTATTTTTTTGGGTTTCCCACAGAAGGGTAAGGAAGGAGTGATCACTGTGCTTTTGACAGAACAGTTGTTTCCTGACGGTGCTGTTGGATAAATGTATTAGTTAGTGCCCAAACATAAGCAAAGGCCATCTGCACCGTTCCTGCCTCTTCTCAGAGAGGGAAACCCCAGAGCAAACCTGACCTGTAAGTATGAGAGATCTTACTTGCAAAGAAATAGCCAGCCAAATTAATACTGAGCTCCTGTTTTATGCCACTAGAAATGTTTAAAGTAAAAATATGCTGATTTTTTTTCTTGACATCAAACAATGCTTTCAAATCCCAAATGGTTTTTGCTTTTCTGTTTTGGTTTTTTTTGTTTTTGTTTGTTTTTAAAGGCAGCAGGCTGAAATGAGGGGTTTAGGAGGTATTAAGTGTCAAACGCAGTCGCAGGATATGGGAAGTGTGGTCTTTATTTGCTGCGTAGGCCCCGGAGCTGTGGTTGTGGGTGTCCCATAAAAGCCTGTTTGCACCCCCACTGCCTTCACCCAGTGTTTCTGAAGCGGCTGACAGTCCCGTTGCCCCTGTCATTGTGGTGTTTGCTCACATCATTACACGTGGGTGACGGGTATCATTTGAGTACTTGGGCCAGGTTCTGTGTAAGAAGCTGTGACTTCAGTGCAGTCGCAGAACTCCCCCGGGTCTGAGGCGGTACTCCACGCTAACACCGGTGCAGCGGAAGAAAGCTTTTGTCTTCAGACAGTTGTGTCGTGGCCCAGCTCCTGTGACTTAAGCTCCCAGAAGGTCCTTTTGAGAAACTGTCTGCTCAATGTTCTTCATAGAACTTTGCAAATACAGAATTTTCACAGCACTGACTCTGTTTCTGAATTTCCTAATGCATCTTTTTGTTGTCTGGTTATTTGTACTGTATTTCTCTGTAGATTAAAGTGTGTGAATTAAAGCATTGAAACTCAGTTTTTGCCATTTCCCGGTATGTGTAACAGAAAACATGAGTTTTCAACTCTGTAGCAACCTGGTGATGATGGGAACTGCCTGGATCTTAGAGAGCTGCGGTGTGAGACGCGTGATCATTTTGAGACCAGAGTCGTACTTTGAACACTACGGCCGTGCTTCTGCCCGAGATCCCTGCTGCTTGCCCACTTCTGCTTCCTCCTTCTCCTCGAAGTGTTCAAATCCAGGGAAAAGCCGAGTTTGCAGGGCTTTGTACCAGATGTGTTTAGAATGGTTTTAAAGCCCTGGGCTTCAGTAGTGAGACGAAATGTCCAGATTGCTCCTTCTCACCAGTGCTGTCAGTGATTTGGGACCTTAAACCGGTTTGTGATGCACACCCCTCATTAGTCTAAAGGAGTGAAATAGGCCAGCAAATTTCTCATCTGTAAGGAGTAATTTCTAAATAGGAGTTTTAAGGGGCGATGTTTTGGTGATACGTGGCGTTAATACGGACAGGAGGCAGAAGGGCTGCTGAGCACCAGTCAGTGAAATGCACCCGGGGCTTCCTGCAAAAAGGGGAAAGGCCGCTGCTGGGTCGGGGATCGAGTGGCTCAATGTTTTCTCCTGGTGGCAGCAGATGGGCGAGATGGGGCTTCTGGAAGTGAATTACTCCTGTGGGGCCACTATATCATCATGTCACTTCCCTCCCCAAGTTCTCTCCTCTGTTGCCCCATCTCATTTGCACAAAAGAGAGAAGGGGCTCCGGCCTCTGAGCTCCTATTTTATGCCACAATCAAACCTTTTAAAAACTATTTGCGGGGTGCTTTCCATTCAAGATGGGGTCAGAGCACAGGTATTCAGCAGGGTGGGTTTTCTTCAGATGGTTAAGACAATAGTTTCACACAGCCTTGAGGATCACTGGCACTAATGTTAATGTAAGATCTAGGTCTAATGGATTTTTAGATGTTTTTAGAACTGTTGGAGTGCACCGTGCGCAGGACCTGCTTGAGCCAGACTTTAGTCTGAGGTTGTGTAAGAAGCCACACACCAGGTACAGTGGGGAAGAGCATGGGATCTTAGAGAAGTGGAAGTCAAGACAGGAATGCTATTTCTGTCTTTTGATCATAAAAGTAAAGATGTGAAATATTTGGTGAATGAAAAGTGAAGTGGTTGGGGAGGTGCGGGGGGGAGTCCAAATAAGATTCAGAGAGTCTGCTGTGACACTTGAGGGCTAAATCTCTGATTTCAGGATGTCTCCTCCAGCGACTGTACTTTCCTCTAACGGGAAGGCTGTAGTTGGAGAAAGGCGACGGGCAAACTCCGCTTCTCTTTCCGTGTGCATCTGTGGGCAGTGTGAGACCACGCTGCTGACCGCACGGTAACAGATGGCTGGAGAGTCCTGGTGACCGCAGGCTCTCCCGCACTGAGGGGGAACAATGCCCTGCGGATCCCAGCATGTGCCACCCGGCAGCGCCCAGGGCCATTGTCCCCGGGCTGCTGCGAAATCCTGATTCCACGCTTAAGAGCTGCAGAAAAGAGCCCCTGCTCTCTCAGACCTGCAAAAGATCAGCTCCCCGTGTTGTTCATTGAAAATATGGAAAGGGCAATGCATATAGGAAGTTAATTATTGGCAGGCACAGCCTGGCTTTTAGCATGGTAATTGCGGGTCCGTGCACCAGAAAGCACAACAGCCCCTGAAAGGTACTCATGAAAGCAAACGTTAAAACTATTGAATTTCCATCAATCGTTCCATGTTAGCTTTATGGTGACGTGATTTTTGTTCCCAAACTGCTACGAGAAACTATTATTAATCACTTTGAAATATTTTAAAGGCCAGGGGGTTGGGGATGGGGGGAGCGCTGCCTGGCCCCTGCGAAGCAGAAGGTGGTAAGAAAACAGGGATGCGGTGGGGAAGCATCCCCTTTGTACCACACACACACACCCCCTCCAGCCCCCGCCTCTTTGGGGGTCTGTGTCTCCCTGTGCCGCTGCCGGGGACCCCGCACGCCCGGTTGGTGCTCGCAGGGCGACTCGGGGGCAGCGGGGTCCCGGCACCCCCCCTCCCCGTCCCGTCCCGTCCGCCCGCCCTTATAGCCCGGCCCGGCGGCGGCTCTCGGTGGGACCGGGCATGGCGGCGGAACGGGGCTGGCCCTGGCCCTGCCTCCGGGCCCTGCTGCGGCTGCTGCTGCTGGCGGGCGGCGGGCAACGGCCGGGCGCAGCCGACCACTGCAGCTGGAGGGGCAGGTAGGCAGGGAACGGCCGGGGACGGGGGTCCCGGCGGGCACCGGGTTGCGCGGCTCCACCGGGGGCGGCGGGTCCGTGGGGTCTCGCACGTTGGGTAAGGAAAGGGGGCGGTGGGTTACGGCCAAGGAGGGGGCAGATCCGCTTTGCCGGGGGGTTTTCTTTTGTGACTTGCACAGGAAAATACACAAAGAAGCTTTCTCAAAAACTTTCTCTCTTTCCTAGGATCACAGAACGTTTCGAGTTGGAAGAGACCTTAAAGATCATCTAATTCCAACCCCCTGCCATGGTGGGAGACACCAGACCAGGTTGCTCCAAGTCCCCTCCAACCTGGCCTTGAACCCCTCCAGGGATGGGGCAGCCACAGCTTCTCTGGGCAACCTGGGCCAGGCTCTCA
>VXBJ01000882.1:0-13983 GCA_013400055.1 Nycticryphes semicollaris | reverse complement strand
GCACAGCCTGGCTTTTAGCATGGTAATTGCGGGTCCGTGCACCAGAAAGCACAACAGCCCCTGAAAGGTACTCATGAAAGCAAACGTTAAAACTATTGAATTTCCATCAATCGTTCCATGTTAGCTTTATGGTGACGTGATTTTTGTTCCCAAACTGCTACGAGAAACTATTATTAATCACTTTGAAATATTTTAAAGGCCAGGGGGTTGGGGATGGGGGGAGCGCTGCCTGGCCCCTGCGAAGCAGAAGGTGGTAAGAAAACAGGGATGCGGTGGGGAAGCATCCCCTTTGTACCACACACACACACCCCCTCCAGCCCCCGCCTCTTTGGGGGTCTGTGTCTCCCTGTGCCGCTGCCGGGGACCCCGCACGCCCGGTTGGTGCTCGCAGGGCGACTCGGGGGCAGCGGGGTCCCGGCACCCCCCCTCCCCGTCCCGTCCCGTCCGCCCGCCCTTATAGCCCGGCCCGGCGGCGGCTCTCGGTGGGACCGGGCATGGCGGCGGAACGGGGCTGGCCCTGGCCCTGCCTCCGGGCCCTGCTGCGGCTGCTGCTGCTGGCGGGCGGCGGGCAACGGCCGGGCGCAGCCGACCACTGCAGCTGGAGGGGCAGGTAGGCAGGGAACGGCCGGGGACGGGGGTCCCGGCGGGCACCGGGTTGCGCGGCTCCACCGGGGGCGGCGGGTCCGTGGGGTCTCGCACGTTGGGTAAGGAAAGGGGGCGGTGGGTTACGGCCAAGGAGGGGGCAGATCCGCTTTGCCGGGGGGTTTTCTTTTGTGACTTGCACAGGAAAATACACAAAGAAGCTTTCTCAAAAACTTTCTCTCTTTCCTAGGATCACAGAACGTTTCGAGTTGGAAGAGACCTTAAAGATCATCTAATTCCAACCCCCTGCCATGGTGGGAGACACCACACCAGGTTGCTCCAAGCCCCCTCCAACCTGGCCTTGAACCCCTCCAGGGATGGGGCAGCCACAGCTTCTCTGGGCAACCTGGGCCAGGCTCTCACCACCCTCACACCAAACAAGTTCTACGCAAATCATCCAACCAACCTTCTGCAAGCAAGACTGAGGATGCTCACGACGTGTGGAGCAGCTAAAAGCCCAAGCTGCAGCTATTGCGTGTCAGTTCCAGAGTTTTTAGACTGATAATTAGCGCACGCTTCTAAAAAGTGCAGTTTCTGGTACAAATCTGCCACATGAATAGACTTGGTACACGCACAAAATCTGACAAATTAGAGATGTCAAATTTCTGGTGCACTGTGTAGGTCATTGGCTCCTGTCTACGTTCACCGATCAAGTGCCTTCCAAGAGAGGAAAACACATGATGCACACACACACAAGGATTGTGCAGCACCATCTTGTATGTCTACCAAATCTCACAAGTTTTGGATTTGGTGCAAACACAGCACATTCATGATTTGTCCAGGGTCTCTAGAAATAGCTGGAAATTTAGAAGCCTAGCAAAAATATTTATGGTAAGCCTGCCAGGACTGCTGTGCATCCAGAAATCCTGCCAAATTCAAAATATCAGCTTCTACATGAACAAAGTTAAGAAAAAAGATCAAAGCTGCACAGTGGCTCTTGAAAAGGAAAGGTACACAGACTTCTGGAAATAATGAACTTCAATCCTTTCACCACTTGCTATTTTCTTACTCCACAGGAACTATTAGAGGACTCTGAGCTGTAATCTTCCAAAAAGAAAGCTTCTAAAGCAAAATGCAGTTTTAAATTTGAAAGTACACATTTGTAAGTCTGAACTAACCTTAATTGCTATTTGCATAAAGTACTATATAGAAACAGGTGTATATCCATAGGTGTCTACATTGCTCAGGCAGCACAGTAATACTATTAAAAACCCCAAGCAAATCAGTAAAATTAATAGGGAGGAAGTCAGGAATAGCAAAAGATGAATTAATAATTGTAACCAGTGAGAATACAGACATTTAAGAAATAGTAGAAAATGAAAGTACACAATCTTGCACTAACAAAGAAACAACTAAAAGATCAGTAAGAACTCTTCCAGCTTCTGTGCTTAGAAATCTGTATTTTAAATAAGAGTTACTTGCTAACTAAATAGCAAATTCTAATGGGGAAGGACATACTAATTTACTTCATTCCTACACTGGCCAATGCCCAATGGCAGCAAGCTGTTCTTGTTGAAGAACATGATGAATTTGAGCATGTAGCTTTGTAATGCCCAGGAAGTACGCTAAATCCAAAGATTTAAAAATTACTATCCATTGCCTTTGTTACAGATATTGCCCTACTGTAACATGTTTTCCTTGACATGTGAATGCTCTGTATCTACAGCAGGGAAAAAAAGTCACGAAAAGCTCCAGGGGAATGAGTTCAAACAAGAGCATATTTACAGGCTCTCTGCAGTCCAGAATACGTCCCAGGAGCCCTGGGATTTTGGCTGGCGTTATTTAACATCCTGCCCAACCCCACCGAGGGACTCTCCCAGGTGCGGCTGCCCACGTAGCAACCTCTTCCTGGTGCTGAGACCAGGCCGCAGCATCCCGCTCCTCCCGGTCTGTCTCTGAGAAGCGATTTAGCGCTTCTCCCTCCACTAGCCGGGAGAAGCAACTCCTCCCATGACCCTCCTCAGCGCCTACAACCAAACCCTCATCCTTAGCAGAACCCTATCGGCTCGGTCACTGCCCAACTTCTCCACCTCAGCCGCTACCGCCGCCATTTTGCTGGCCCCGCCTGCCGTCACGCGGTTAGAGACCCCGCGCAGGCGCAGTGCGGTGCCGGCGCTGGCAGGAGGTATGGAGGACGCGCTGAGGCGGGAGCTGGGCACCGCCGTGCTGCGGCCGACGGGGCACTCGGGGGGCGGCTGCATCAGCCAGGGCCAGAGCTACGACACAGACCGTGGCCGGGTGTACGTGAAGAGCAATTCCAAGGCGGAGGTGCGGAGGGGTGGAGGGTGTGGGGGGTTGCGTGTGTGTACATGGGGGGGAAGTGTGTTTGTGTGGGGGGGCCTGGTGGCGGGGCGGGAGGCAGTTGTGAGGACGGCGGCGCTGAGGACATGGGCGGCGGGCTGGGCTCAGCCGGCTCGGCCTCTGCTTGGCGGAGGGAGGTTTGGTGACTGGCCTGAGGCAGCGAAGCTTGGGCTGCTGGTGTCGGGGAGGTGGCCTGCCGCTGGGGTGAGAGGCTTCCTTGGGCAGCTTCCGCCCTGTGAGGGGCGGGCGGGCGGCTGCTGCGGGTCTGGGGCCTGGTCTGGAGCCGGGGTACCCGGTGGGGATAGGCACTGAACTGGGAAGCAGCGTTTCTGAGAGGATGCTCTTGCGGTATTTGTGCAGGGCATGCAAGACAACAGCGTGCTGCTGTCAGTCATGGCTAGGGTATTGGTGGCACGGCTGTGGCTGCACATGCTGTGAGAGTGCCTGGAGACACCCAGAAAGTATAAAATTATCTACCGAGGGTATGCGTCTGTCTTTGTTGTAACAAAGCCAGTAATTCCCTGCACATAAGAAGGACATTTTCTCAACAGATGATACTTTTCTAAAATTATTGTTCAAGATTTTCTTCTTTGTCCTTTCAGTACTGGCTACCAGCTACTGTAAAAGGCAGGTATCTGCATTTGATAGATATAAGTATAATGCAACATACCTGTATGACATCCTTATTTGTAAAAGCAGATATCCAGCAGAATTTATTTTAAAATTGCTCTGCACTTGTGTCTGTCAAATGTCACTGGAAGAACAAAGGTCAGAACTTGTATTTGCCTTTAATAGCAAGCAAATGTTTTTGAAAGCATGTGTGCAGCTGTATTGATTCCAAATTTGTCTACACTTTCTGACTACATCAGGGAGCTGGATGGATGCACTGAGCTGAGAACATGCGAAACTATAGTAGGGTTTTCCTGCTTCACATTACACTGAAAAGAGTTTAAACTATATAGCAATATAGCCTTTGATAATTGTGTATTTAGGTATCCAGACCAGCTAGCCACAAGATAGGGCTTGGGAAGAAAGATCTGGGTAGATTTTCTATTCAGTCATTTTTTAATTTTGTATGCCTTTGCCCATGTGTGGATTCCGGCTGCTGATTAAAGGAAACTTGCCAAACTGTTATAATGCTGTGCTGTGTGTGCAGGAGTGGGTGTATATCAGCAAATTCTTTAGAAAAACAAAGTTCTTCAGAAAACTGGGTTGGTTTTTTGCTCTGTTAAAAGTTAACAGCTTGATTTCAACTTATTATCATGCTTTAGACAGAGATACAGTTTTTCCTCTGAACAAAGCTAACTCATGGCTCAGTAGTTCAGCAGGTCTTCATTCTTGATCTCTATAGGCTTTGGATTTTTTACTCAGTGTTGCAAATTGTCCTTTGGCAATGTTTTGTATGCTACTATTAAAGGGTGAGCGTTCTGGTTCTATTTTATTCATTATGTTTCCTTTCTTTTGCATTTAGCAGAGACTGTAGATTTCCCATGTGCCCTTTTTCTGCAACCTCTGCCTAACTCTTCTAGAGTAGCATTTCTTTGTGTGATTAGTGTCACTGTTGTCTGTGGAGCAACTCGAGAATAGATTTTACTCAGTGTGGATAACAATTGCAGAAACAGTTCCTAAACTCGGAAAATGCAGTTGGTAGTGACCTGGATTCTCAGGGCTTCTGTGTGCAAGTGGGGAAAGGGGCATTTGGCTGCTGTCATTGGTAGTCTTCCCTCCTTTCCCCACCCCGAGTCAAAAGAAATAGGCCAGAGAAAACCACTCCATGACTGTAAATTAGGCTATAGTGAAGGTTGGCTGTATTACTAAGCAGTCTGTGTCAGGAAAGTCATGAAGGCTGTGGATGTCAGCACCATTCTTCTAGTCTGTCAGCTGTTGATGTATGTTGCCTATAGCTTTCTAGAGGTTTGCTGCGTAACCTATTAATAAAACATTGCTTACATTTTGTATATAAGCACTTTGCACTCCTTCAATTGCAAGCAAATTCTCCAAGCTATTTTTATGATTACATGAGAACAATGAAACCTAAGTCACTTCCAGGGAGTCTATCTGTGAAGTCAAATTTCTGTATCTGTAAAATTGCTGTCAAATCTGGTGGTATAGATGTATCTGTATTTTGTACATGCAGTTACCCCTTGCTCCAAGCTTTTTATTTAATATGTACGGCCTTGATTGGTTTTGTGAAAGTGCTTTCTTTACCTGTGGCTGTTGTTCATAGAAACTAATGCTTTCCTTCAATATTTGGCAGGCCAGAAGAATGTTTGAGGGAGAAATGGCAAGTCTGGAAGCCATCTTGAAAACTCAGACGATAAAAGTGCCTAAACCCATCAAAGTTATAGATCTACCAGGGGGCAATACACTGTTTGTGATGGAGCATTTGGAAATGAGAGGCTTAAACAGGTAAAACACAGTATTAGCTTTGCAGCCTTTAACAGGAGATTGTGACTATTATGATGATGAAGTCACTTGTTTTCAGAGGGGAAACTTATTTTCTCTTTCTCTTTTTTAATCAAGTCAAGATATATTTGGGAAGTTATGCAGCAGAGAACTGTAAATTTTTCTGAACTGTGTAGAAGATAAGCTTTTATTAAAAAGATAAATAAATAAGGCCCACCTGACTCCTCCATCTTCTAGGCCTTTTAGAGAGAAGCCAGAGGCAAATATAAAGAGGAGGATGAGTCTTGTGTGGCTCTACTTCACCCTGCTTTGTTCCCCACCCCCCCCTGTTGTTCTTACAGATACCTTACTGAATCTGCATAACACACAGAATCTGTGATATCACACAGAAATTAATACTGATGGTTTCTCATTTCTACTAAATTTGTGATTGCTTCTTACTTTCACTTTTAATTGTGTTTTCAGAAACAGCCACTTCAATACACTTTGTTCGATGTTAATACATAATCTTTATAGGAAGAAGACATGTTTATAACTGGAATATTTTGAAAATGTACTTTGTTAGAGACACAGAATTTGCTTGATAAATCTTTTCAGGTAACTCCTGGAATATCAAGAACTGGATTCATCCATGTGTCAGTGTTGCTAAGAATGCTTTTGTTTCTTAGACATTCAGCAAAGCTTGGAACTCAACTGGCTGATCTTCACCTTCATAACCAGCAACTTGGAGAGAAGCTGAAGAAAGAAGAGAGCACAGTTGGTACAGTACACAGCTATTTGCAAATTTAATCTAGTTAGCAATAATCTACAAATAGTTAAAATAGCTTTTGTTTTTTCAGGATAAGATTGTTTTCTTCCACTGAAGGTATTATGAAAATAGCTTTGGATGAAACGCCCAAGCAGGGGGTTGGTTTTTTGCTTTTGTACAATCTATTTGGATCTCTGTAAGCAAAACGTTTATTCAATTTGGGACCCCTGAGATCCTAAACTACAGTTTCTGCAAGGACATGGTGTCAGAGGGGATATGCTACCTCAAATTATGATTATGAAGATTATAATACAGCTGCTTTACATCAGCCTTTAAACTTAAAAACCAGCAGCATTGTAACAAAAGGAGTGTTAAGGTGCAATTTTTTAATTCTCAGCAGAAGCAGCAATTGTACCCTTGCATAGTTTTTAAGGTCCATTTGCATTGCAGATACTTAGAAACTTGTCATTAGTATTGGATTTTTGTCTTTGGTTTGAAAGGTAAAGGTCAAGGGCAAATGGAAGTCCAGTTTGTGGATCAGTTTGGCTTTCATACAGTTACCTGCTGTGGCTATCTCCCACAGGTAGGTTGTACTTCATCAGACTGAGAGAGTTTTAAGTTTATCTTATTTTCCCTTTGGTGGCACAAAGGGCAGAAATGATCATAATGGAAGTTGATGTAGTTTTGTGGAGTCATAAAAAGACAAAACCGTTCAGCCTGCTAAGCAAAGTAGTGCTTTGGCCAGCTCTTACAGCTGCATTGGACATTCGTAGCTCTTCAACTTCTTGGGTTTTATCACTTTGAGAAAACTATTTATTCCCCTAGTTCAATGTTTTAAGATAACAGTCTATTAAATGGTAGCATTTACTGCCCTGGATGGTATCAGCACAAAGGATGTATAATCAGCCAAAGTCTTATTTGAAAAAGAAGAAAATCAGTGCTTTGTGTGATGTAGAACTGACATCTGCAATCCTGTTCCATCAGGTGAATGACTGGCAGAATGACTGGGTGACTTTCTTTGCCAAGCAAAGAATCCAGCCCCAGATGGACATGATCGAAAAGAATTCAGGAGACAGGGAAGCAAGAGAACTTTGGGCAGAACTTCAGGTAGGAGAAGTTCTCTCAACTCCCATTACAGTGATAGCTCGGTCTCGGTAGGCTTTCTTTTCATAAATCAAAATGATTTACATTTGTTGTCGTGCTCCAGGTTCTGTTAAGGGACTCCAGCTTTTCGGGATTAAAATGCATTTCATTCTAAAGTATAATGGCTTCTGCCACATCTCCCTGTGCTAGTACTTCAAAGGGAACGTGGGCTAAATACCACCTTGCCTTAATGTTTGGGAAATACTAGATCATGGTCACATTTGTCATTCCCTCTAATACGTTCATGATGAGAAATGTATACAAGCAGTACTGTTCTGCACATTGGCTATTCATTTAAGGTTTGCCTCTGGTTAAGTGACTGCAATATTAGCTGTTTGGGTGCTGCTTTGTAGGAATCTCTTCAAGGCTGGTGAGAGATTCCTGAGCCTTGTAATGATGAAGTGGGTGGTTGGGGTTGTTGTTACTATTAAAGCTGGTCAGTATTGCACCACTGCATCCCATTGTAAATTTTTTGTGCTAAAAATACTTAGTGCTAAAAAACATTTGGATGACTACTTTTCAGCTGCTGGCTTTTACAAAAAATAGAAATCCTCTTTATTTTTGTAGCACCTCTGTTGACTAGGTCCTATGCTGTTTCAAGTTATGGGGTGTTTTTTTTAATGGGCTTCTAAGAAGTTTCATTCACGCTCAGCATGTATGCAGATAAAACTGTAATTGTTCAGCTTAAAATGTAGCACTTACATGTCTCGCATTTTTCCCCCTGCAGCTGAAGATTCCCAGTTTGTTCCATGATGTAGAAATTGTTCCTGCTCTCCTGCATGGAGATCTCTGGGGCGGAAATGTAGCTGAGGATGATTCCGGTCCAATTATCTTCGATCCAGCTTCTTTCTACGGCCATTCAGAGTATGAGCTTGCAATAGCTGGGATGTTTGGTGGCTTCAGCAGTTCTTTTTACTCTGCTTACCACAGTAAAATTCCCAAAGCTGCAGGGTTTGAGAAACGCCTAAAGCTTTATCAGCTTTTTCACTACATGAACCATTGGAACCATTTTGGTACAGGGTACAGAGGGTCTTCTCTAAACATTATGAGAAACCTTGTAAAGTGACTGCCTGCTGAAGCAGGACACTTCCTCTTGTTGCTTGGAAAACCCCATACTGGGTGGTGCAACTATAGGAGTAATAATGTTTAACAAAGCTATTAGACCCTTGACCTTGTTGCACAGCTAAAGACCTAGAACCAGTGATTCCTGCTAACAGTCTCCTCTTTAGGATAGCTGGGAATACCTTTATGAGAGAAATTGCCAAGGAGTTTATTCCATTGCACAAAAGATCTGCTGGTGTCAAGTAAAGCATTGTATGGTTGAGATGAGACAAGTTAATACATATCAAGCACTCAAGTGTGAATTATTTGGAAGAAGTTCTTTCTGGGGGACCAGTTGTGCTTCAGAGCAGAGAAACGCCAGGGTTTGCGTTTGTACCCTAATGGAAGAACTATTTAGAGTCGTGTCCGTGAAACAGAGAACTGCTTTTCTCAGTTACTGAGGAGATGGCTGAAAAAGCTGCTTGTTACTTTTTGATCCTCCCCCACCTTTCAGCTCCTCACGTCCTGTAATGTGCATGAGAATGATGTTAACAAAATATTTTGAAAGTCAACATAAAAATGATATAATGGTAACTCTGAAAAATCATTTGGACTTATTATTCATTATGCTAATGGGATTCTATTGGATGGAGACTGCTTCCTGTTCTGCTACAAAGCTGTGTGAAAATGCTTATAATTCTTTCTGGCATGTGCATTTTGGTGCCTCATGGCATCCTTGTAGGCTGTTCTGTGCTTGCTGGTCAGTGGGCTCTTACCTACATCAAGTTTGTTTTTAGCAGAACTAGCTCGCTCTCCTTTTTTTGGATGAAGCTTTTGTCCAATAGTGTACATTCTTAAAGGCTTTTTCAGGTACACATGCTGTGAAGACGTACATTCTGACTCATACAAGAAGAGGCTGTACTTTTTGGTTGTTGTCACTGTTCACAGGATAACGCCATCTGGTCATGGTACAGGCTTCACATAATTTTTTTGTAGTTTCCACAACAGGTGCCATAAACTAACATTTTTCTCCAGTCCCCACTAAATGCACTTTGTAGCTCTTGGAATAAGGGGCATGAAACCAAAGGAATTTAACACGTAACTCACAGAACAGCAACTCTCCATCGCTGTCAGAGGTTCTTTAAGGGTAACTTTGCAGCCAAGCTGCTTCTTGTACCTGCAGCTGGTGATACTAACGTTGTACTCTTTTTGATGTAGGCTGGTAATGAGATTTCAGTGGGAGCGTACCAGGTAGGTGAGGGAGGTGCATGATTCCTAACAAGCATTTTGAGTGTTTGGGAATGACTTTAATTAAAAATGTTTTTCATTAGATATTACCGATTACAGAGGGGTTTTTAGTGGCTGGTTTTGCACTTATTTATACAAATGGAAGTAAGTTTTGAGAAGACGATCACTTGATATAACTTTCCTTAATTCTACTACTCTTCTCGCTGGCTGTTTAACTTCTGCTACAAAAAGCTTTTTAAGCCTTGCTTGGTAGAATAGCTTTTACCTTGTTGCTTAAATAAAAACTTTGCCAGTTGATTATTGTTGTCTCTGTTTTCTGAATTAAAACATCACGGATTGCATCCATCCTTGGGGAACTACTTGTTCTGGCTTGGTCGTTAGAGAATTATGAGCATCAAAGGTGTTGATGGGAACGTGGCCATAGGCTTTAATCCTGAACAGTGTGTCACTGAAGGGAATTTATATGTTGTTGGGTTACAGTACTGTTTGAGGTCTTACCTGTGCATTCTGACATTGTGTGTTGTACCAGCTGCTTGGATATTGTTGATGAAACGTTATGCCCATGGCTGTATCCTTATCCTGTTCACCCCCACTTACCACTGCTTAGTGCTGTGGAATTGTAGCCAGCAGTCAGTCTGGTTAGATCCCTTCCCTGTTGATTTCCATATGCCTTCACAACAGAGTTACAAGTTATTTAACAAGGTCATTCTGTTTACGGAACTTCAACAAATCAACATGTTTATTTTGCTAAAGTACCTACACGTTTTTAGCATTAGAAGATGAAAAGTGGTATGAAGGTGGATTTTCTGTCAGTCATAGACCTGATTGATAAACGGTAAGTCTTCAAAGATCATCTTTTCCCAACAGAACTGAATCAAGATATTTTTGTGATTGAAGGAAGACTGTTGTATGCAAGTTACATAAATAGAAACAATTGGTTTTAGACATGTAATTTAAGGGATATTCTGCTTGCTTTTTCAAAGCTATTTTGTGCTTAAATTAAAAATGGGAGGGTGTAGAGAGGAATACAAATGGGATGTAACAGCAAGGTCTACTGTACCATGGATCCCTTGGGTTTGAGTTCTTACAGTTGAATCAGAGGATGGAGAAGGGGATGAAATCTTCTCTTCTGAAGGCAGGCTGTCGGTGGACCCTTAAGAAGAAATTGCTGCAGTTCTAAAAGGTAATTTATTTTTTTTAATGTATCATGTAGTTCTGCACTGCTCTTAGAATTCTCCTCTGATAATTTTACTGCATTATGTGTTGTAGGTATGAGGGTATGATTCCCTCCTTTTAGCAGTAGGAGACCATTGTTCTGCTGGTAGGGTACTCTTCAGGGCTTCCTATATCTTGAAACTCAAGTTGTTTGTCCCTTCCCCTATGAGTTGTATGAACTAACTGCCTCAAACTGTCTGAGATCTACAGCCTTAATCAAGTTGTTCTGAGTGCATTTGTAAATTTGAGTGAATCTGGATGTTAGCAAAGTTCCTTCTTAGCCATTTTGTCCCCTTGAAGTCTGCTATGTTCCAGCTGTTCTGTGTACCATAAGGAGCTACGTTGTGAGAAACTACTTACTTGAGAAATAATTTGTACTGTACCAATATTTTTTCAGTCCATGTAGGGCTGGAACCGTTTGTGAATGTAGTGAAAAGCTTACCTAAATGAAGCCAGTATTTGTCCAGTAATCATTCATTTTTTTTGATGAAAATCATATATCTCAATACAAATAACAGTGGAAAAGTTCTGGGCCCCTCAGTTCCAGAAGGACAGGGAACTGCTGGAGAGAGTCCAGGGCAGGGCTACAAAGATGATGAAGGGAGTGGAGCATCTCCCAGAGGAGGAAAGGCTGAGGGAGCTGGGTCTCTTGAGCTTGGAGAAGAAGAGACTGAGGGGTGACCTCATGAATGTTTATAAATATGTAAAGGGTGAGTGTCAGGAGGATGGAGCCAGGCTGTTCTCAGTGACAGGCAATGACAGGACAAGGGGCAATGGGTGCAAGCTGGAACATAAGAGGTTCCACTTAAATATGAGAAAGAACTTCTTCACAGTGAGGGTGATGGAACACTGGAAGGGGCTGCCCAGAGAGGTTGTGGAGTCTCCTTCTCTGGAGACATTCCAAACCCACCTGGACACATTCCTGTGTGACCTGCTCTGGGTGTTCCTGCTCCGGCAGGGGGATGGGACTGGATGATCTTTCAAGGTCCCTTCCAATCCCTGATATTCTGTGATTCTGTGAAAAGAGAGATAAATGCATGAAAGCACTGTGCAGTGGTGACACCAGAATCCAGAAGTTCCTTGGGGAGATGGTAGGTGTTGCTGCTCCAACCGAGAACAAGAACTGCAGCCTTTTCCATGGAACTGTAATGTGCTGGGAGTTGGTCATGGCCACCAAACCAAATATGTGCTCTTTATACAGATGTTATTAACACAAATATTGTAGGGTCTGGGTTACACTAACGTGTTTCTAAGGTTGGATGCTTTGTACCTGAGGGTGTCAGTGCACTTTGCAAATAAGAAGTGATTAAATTCAGGAGGACTCAAGGGATCTTCTTTTGATGTGTTCAGTCGTGAAAGGAGACACAAAGGTGAAATAATGTCCTAAAGATGGCATTAAGTCTGGAGAAGCATACAGTACCCCAAATTTTTTTATTACCAGCTTGATGCTTTTACTATGAATTTTCACTTGATAATGCCCAGCCCTGAGCACATCACTGTCTTGCTGACTTGAGGGTGCTTTAAGGCAATAAAAATCTTTTGTCTGTACCAAGGGACTGAATTATGTCCCAAGAAGAAGTGCTCTAAAGATTTCGGTGATGACAACAGAACTCCAATCCACACAAAGCAACTACAAGCAGAGGGAAAAAAACCCCATCAACCTTTCCACATGTTCCTGGTGACTGACTTCTGGTCAGCAGCAGGGTTTAACTGCATCCTTGCAGGCTGCAGCTTTTGTCTTTCACATTTTAAATAACCACCAGCACACGCGCACAGTTGGAACTGTTCCGTTTTAGCTCCCTCTAGTGGATCGGTTTGTAATTGACCTCTGCTACCCCCGCGCTCACGGAGCTTGAACACGGAAAAGCGGGTCCAAACTACAAATACCAGCAGCTCTCAGCACCGCTGTGAGGGCCCGGGGCACACCTTCCGTGTTATTCTAGAAAATGTCTAAAGATTTTTACTTTCCATGTATAGCTATAAAAGCCCACGGGAAACAAAGCATTTTGAAACATTACCTCTAGATTTGCCTTTTTTTTTTTTTTTCCTCTTTAAATTTGGTGGGTGGCCCCTTTCTACCTCATAGCAGAGTGACACTGAAAGAAGGACCCAAACCTCTAATCTTGTTTTGCAGTGGATTTAGCAGAAAGCAGCTGCAGCAGCCTGGGATATACCATGGAAAAAATCCTGAAAACAGAACTGAAAACTTCTGTTCTGAAAGCGTTTGGAAGCTCGGGAGGAGGATACATTAGCCAAGGCCAAGGTTATGAAACAGACAGTGGGCGAGTATTTGTTAAAATCAACCACAAACCTCAGGTTAATGCTACAGATATTTAACTACTAATATTATTGCTCATAGAGAGCTTTTTATTTTAAAAGCGCCTGATTGTTAATAATTTGGAGTTCTGCATTTTCAGGCTGACTTTTAATTATTGCAGTTTTCTTTTAAAAGCTGTAGTCTATATTATATGAAGTATTAATGCAGCAGGTTTGGTTAACGCAAAGCGAAGGGTGATGCGATGTTACAACAATCAATAACAGGAACTGGGATTGCAATATGTAAAATGGAGGCTAAGAACAGCGCTGCTATTGTACTGCTTGGTGTTTGGGAAAGCCTAAAGCTGAATTTGTATTCACTGCATTTCATGGTTCAGTTGGGAGGAAAGAATAGCGGGAGGGAGCAAACAGAGTGCTAGGTCTAAAATTAATGTATTCTTCTCAAAACTACTGAGGTTTCAAATTTTCCCTTTGCTTTTCTATTTCTAGCAGTAAGATTCTTGCAGATTTTCAGTGATTTTTAGTGATTTTTTTTTTTAATCACTAAGTGGATACTCAGTTGCTTTTTGTGGCAACACAATGCATCAGAAATATGCTTTATCACTATCAAACCCATCCTAAATCTGTGAAGAACAGCATCTTTACTTCAGAAATGCAGAGTACAGGCTTAATATTTGTACAGTCATCTCCACCTGGTGGCCATTGACCTGCATGGAAAGGAGAACTGGTTTAAGGATTCAATCTTTTACTTCCTTTAATAGTGATTATCTGTAGGTTTGAAGGAGGAGGTCTTGGGTATTATCCTCAGGGATACTGTTGTGTCAGTGGTTTGGTATCTCCATAAGTAGCTGGAAATCATGGTGAGATGTGACGAATCCTACTACCCTGGCATGGGGAAAGGAACAAGTTAGAATTAAGGTGTTCAAGTCTCCTTGTGTAGACTGAAACCTTGCTGCAGCTAC
>VXBJ01000881.1:1308218-1364375 GCA_013400055.1 Nycticryphes semicollaris | reverse complement strand
CCTCCTTTTCCTTTTGGAGCTAAAGCAGCTTGCAGAAAAGGATGTGGGAATTCTAGAGGGCAATGAAGTTTGCCATAAACCAGTCATGTACCCTTGTACAAAGAAAGCCAATGGCATCCTGGGCTGCATTAGAAAAACCCTGGCCAGTGGTTTGAGGGAAGTGATCGTTCCCCCGTACTCAGCGCTAGACACACCTAGAGTGCTGGATCCATCATGAAAGAGACATGAACCTACTGGACTAAGCCTACGAAAGAGTCACAGAGGTGATTAAGGGACTGGAGGCTCATGGCTGTGAGGAGAGGATGAGAGAGCTGGAACTGTTTAGCCTGATCAAACACTGGCACAGGTTGCGCAGAGAGGTTGTGGAGTCTCCATCCTTGGAGATATCCAAAGCCCAGCTGGACATGGCCCTGGGAAGCTTGCTCCAGCTGTCCCTGGTTGAGCTGTGGCTTGGACTACAGACAATCTCTAGAGGTGCCTTCCAGCCTCAGCATCTCTGTGATTCTAAGCTTCACACAATGCAGCAGCTGGTGCCTCCTGGCTAACATGACAGTCCCTTTAATATACACCTCCTTGCAGGTTGTTTTTATGTGCTCTTTGAGAGGCACAGGAGAGGGAAAAGGACCACATTAGAGGAAGTAGGCTTTTCTGGTTACAGATTCAGGGTGCCAGAAACCCTCTCCTTTTGTGACTGTCAGCTTATGTTATACAGCAGAAAATAAGTATATTTTACAATTTTATTGGGCAACTGTATAATTGTTCTTTTGCTCTTTCCAGAAAGAAATACATGAGTGATGAATGACATAGGTCACAATTTACATGAAAATTAAACACACAATAGTATTAGTAGGAGCTGTTTTTCTTCTCTTCTTCTAATGTTTATGACAAATGCTTCTGTGTATAACTGTAAATAATTAGTGACTAATGCACTAAATTAATGGTAGTAATTTAAGTTGGATTATAGCAACATCAATCAAGCAGCAGATATGCTTGTAAAAAAGTTACCGTGGGTTAATTCCTCCTGTATATTTTAAGGTTTTACATAGAATCATATCTCCCGTAATCTCCCCAGGATTTCCTTTAACAGCCTCATATCCTTAAGCTCCTATATAAGCAAGAGTTATTGTGGAAAAAGGCAGGTCATCTGCACTCTGTCTGGCATAATGCAATTTTCTTTTTCTTCTAAGGTCAGCTGAGTTCATTGCAGAAACCCAGCCCAGCTATTAGCCATTGGGAAATTTATTCTGTGACTCCTATTCTTTCAGAAATGCATGAATCCAGTCTCTGGAAATGCAACAGGTTAAAATTTAGTAACAGCCTTTTCTCCTTTTCACTTTTCATAAAATAATTGAGCTTATAAGTAAAGAAAATATCTACATTCTCAGAGAGGGGAGCAGCAGAGTCATATTTGTCATGTCAGTTCTCTCTGAGATGTGCAGCTTCCAATAGATGTCATGTGCTGTCAGCAAAGAGGATGATGTGTACCTGAAAGGACAGCTATTGTAGAGCTGAAGAACTTGTCCTCCAAGAAGCATAAAAACCAAGCTGAGTTCAAAGTAATGTAAAATTCTGTTTTCAAATGGTCAAGTTTTCTCAATATAATTATTAGGCAGAAAAGGAAAAATGTCTTTCTTATTATTATTTGTTAATTTACAAAATTTAAAATACTGCATTCCCTAGACATAGAAGTTTACACCTGGTGGCTTTGGCAAACTCAGCTTTAGAAGTAACTCTGAACAGATATTAAAAAGAGAGGTAGCAAAGATGACTGTGCCCAATTTCCCTTTTAAACTTTAGATACATTTTTTAACACTGAATAGTATTACCTGGAAGTAGAATATACGTACTCCCTTTAGCCCAAAAGGGAGTATGCAAAAAAATATGAATTTTCGTGTTCATTTTAGGGTGAAAACAAAACAAATCACTTCTCAACTAACAGAAAGGATCCCTTTTTTGCAAGGGTGGGACTAGATTCAACCTTATAACATGGGAGTGGACAAGAAAAGACTTGGTACATTTGATCAGGAACCTTGCCAGTTCATGTTAAAAAGTGGGGAGAACCGACAAGACTTAGTCACCTCCTAATTCCTGCCTGCCCATAATTAAAATGTTTATACATGATCCCACCTATAGACATGCCTTACCTTGCAATCATGTCTTCTTTTTTTTTTGTTGTCCTGTGTCAGACCTCTGTGCCTGTGTTTATATCACAAATAATTTGAACTAGTGACTAATTCCTTATTCATACCTTTGAAGGCCATAGGTTAGTGTTTATTAAACATCGAGAGACATTGTCTCATGTGTAACATGATGGGAGCATGACAAAAGCTTTACATGTTTCCATACATGGAAACTTTCATGCAACTAAGCCAGTAAATGTAGGCAACATATGAAATTTCAAAATTAAATCTAATTGACCTTTGGTTGTAAATAAAAACTAGAGAGACAACACAGCATAATCCTACCTGTGCAATTTTAATGTAAAACAGCTATTCTAATTAAAAGAGATAGAGAAGCACTGTGCTAGGTGACACTTTGGCAATCGGAATGCATAAAACAGTTCTCTCAATGTTATTTATATTCTCAGTTAATGTGATTGACTGTGAACTGCCTGTAGCGTGTTTTTGAGACACATTATTTGCATAGGCTCTTGCTGTAAAAAAGATGCCCAGCCATTACAGCTGCAAAAAGAAGCTGAAGCAGTGGGAACATGCCAAGTGGCAGGATGAGAAGACTGGAGCCTTGAGATATTTGGGGATTCTGACTTAAGAGGAGGATTTGCTGTGTTTTGGTTATTATGCAAATAGGAAATAAAGCAGTTGCCTCCTGTACTGCAATGGAACAGTGCCTGTAGAGAGGTCTGAGGAGCTTGGTTTCAGTATGCAGTGATTTGATCCAAGTATTTTTGTGTTCAGTATGAATGAGCTTGCCCTGAAGCATCAGTTCTCAGGCCAACAGGTCATTATAAACCCTCCAAAACATGTGTGTCTCACTGATGGAGAGTTACAAGTTGTTACATTATTTGTAGTCCTTGGACTACCAATTGTCCTCTGTTAGCCACCACTACTCATGACTTTCAGTTGGAGGCTTGAGAAAATTTTAGGTTAAATGGATGTTTTGGATGTTTCCACACACCCAAGGGCTAAAGAAGACGTGATATCAACAGGTGTAGATATTTGCTCTGTAATTTACAAACTTAGAGTATATGGACTGTGTTTACAGGCTTGCAACTACCTGATGGTAATCATGAAACTGGTTGAGTTACTGAGGTGCTCAGGGCATTCAGCCAGGGAAGGGAAGATCCCCTTATTTATTTTTTTTTAATTTTAAGTGTTTTTTTATTTTTAAGAAAACAAATATTTATTTCACTGAGATTAACTTCAGAAGTTTTTGATTCTTAGTAAAAAACCACAAAAATTAAGAAGTTAATAAAAGAGTTTCTTATAGGAAGCTTAGCAATCAAAAAATAACATTCCAGATATAGAACACTTGTTTGCTTCATCAGCCATGTAATTCCCTCCCAAAAGTCTGAACTGGAGTGGATATGAATAATGGGTTGCTGCAGATACCTTGATGAACAATCAATAGCAATTTTTTACAGGAAGAAAAATCTTAAGAGCACAAAAAAATCACCACATTCAATTCTGCTGTTGTTACTGTCATTATCATCACAAGCCCTGTTTCAGCTGAAGAAGTGGAAAGAAAAGTGAAGAATAAATAGAAAACAGGAAAATAAAGAACACTCCAGAAATTATTCCTAAGGAATGAGAAAGGAGCAATGAAGGAAAATGGACAGTTCTGTTATTATTAAGGTTAATAGGTTCTGGGAAATTCAATGTTAACTACGAAACAGAACTGGAAAAGGAATGGGCACTGCAGTTCTCAAGGATGTAAGAGAAGCAGAATGAAAATTAAAGCAAGTCTCAAAGTCAGTCATATATTTGTGTCATAAAATTTATGTATATGATGACCAAAGATGTCTGTGAAAACTCTCTCCCGTGCACATGAAGCCAAATCAGGGAAAAAAACTAGAAGTGTACACAAACCATGTAATATGTGAGTACACGTAGTTGTATATGTGTATGCATGCTCATGCAAAAACAAAGACTTACTTGCTTGGTCTGGACACAAATTTTGCCATATTAAGTATGAAATAATGATTAGGGAAAATATGCAGCTCCAGCTAAGATACACCTGGAAAAAGGCAGTGAGTGACCGATATAAAAACATAGAGACCAAAGACTGTGAGAAACACTTCGCTGCTAGTGCAAATGTGACTGTATTGTGAAAATGATCAGCTGATTTACAAGCTCTAAATAGGCGCGGTGTGCAAAACATGCTCCCTGGTATTACAGAATTGAGGATGGTGTTAAGATAGAGTAGTGTTATTAGGATAGAAGAAGAAAGTATTATGGATGGCTCAGATAAGATCGCTTAGCTGCAGTCTCTCTGCCTCTGTTATTGTCTAACAGTAAAATAGTACCTCCTTACCTATTTAGATTATCCTTAGCTTTTTGGTACTGTGGGATTGTACAACAGGGGCTGCTGTTAGCTGTGCTGGCATCTGGTGCTCTGTGTTTGGTGACAGTGGAGAGACTGCCCTGTGTCGCTGCCCTGCTCTCCCCACCCCGGTGCTGCACCTTGCACAGCTCTCTGCTGTCCCAGGCAGCTGAATCCCCAGCCCACGTGGTGGTCTCCAGTTAATCCTGAACTTTGTCTGCCCTGCCATTCCTTATTGTGTCACTTCTTAACTTCAGCTGTCATGGACAGCACACCTCTCCCTTGGGCTGAAGTTTTTGAAGTCTAGGGAGAGCTTGAAATGTCAAAATCAGAAAACAGCTAGCTAAGGTAAAAATGTATCTGCTTTTTGTCATTCGTGCCTCAGCCCATCTGCTGGCAGAGACTTGCTGCCTTATCTCACGGGACAGTGCCTTCACCATCTGAGCACCATGGATTTTGTTCCTCATGTTCACTGGAGTCACCCCGTAACACGAAACTCTGCAATATGCGTATGTTATACAAGCAAGGGACAAGAGCTATAATCACAGACACGAATCTGGAATTTAAGTACAGAATAAGTCCTCGTAGAAGCATGGGGCTTCTGTTCAAGACCATTAGCTCTAATGAAAATGCACATTTTTCATTAGGCTCTAATAGCCTGCTGCAAAGTAGGGCAACTGCTGTGCAGTGTTTGTAGAAACAAATTGCTAATCAGTCAATAAGGACCTTTGCAGAGCACTCTGCTACAGCCAGTTTTTAAGTATTTTCAGCCACATTGAATTATTTTAGCTCGTTGAATTGTTACTTAGTGAAAAAGAAAATATGTTTTATTTATAGAGTATTCAACGTGGCAATGCAGACTGAATTTTGCATTGAGTCCATTTTGTTAACATTTATACAGGAGATTTATTATCACTTGGATTTGTCTCATGACATTTTTTTTTCCTTGGGCTTGGAAAAATTTTATTTTATACTGAAAGCTGGTAATGTATTGAACTGATCAATCTCTTAGAAATAGATTTTATAATTCCATTACAAGTGCCCCATGCTCCTTAAATCTTAATGACAGGAGCAGTTGTTACTGGAGCACAAAAGCCTGCTGATCAGGGTTGAGTGAATTATTCACACACAAGAAAATTGCAAGACTGGGATTGTACATATATATGTGTGTGTGTACGTATATGCATAACGATATATGAAAACACAAAATTGATTTTTTTTTTTTTTACAGGTAAGAAATAAACTTCAGTTGTTTACTTTCTACCTCTGCTCAGATTCATTCATGTTAATGGTACTAGACACAGAACTAAATTGTACTTTTCCAATCTAGAATATGCAGTAATTGTCATATTCCTTTTAGCAAGAAAATGGAACAGCTGTAGCAGTCCTTACTAGGTAAGAACTGATGAAGCCCCACCATTTTATGACAAGTGAAAACAGGTTATAATACAAAATGAGGTTTTGTTTATTACTGAAATATGAAGAAATTCCATACTTCTATAAATAGCGATAATATTAACGTCAGCTGTGCCATTTTGGATCAAAATGCAGAGAGTAATATTTTAAAGGAAATGAAGTTTCTATCTGGGGACAAGAAGTATAGGATTTGAGGGAAAGCCAGACAGTTAAATATTGGTAGTTTGGAAAAAAATGCTGGGACCTGGAGAAATACGATAATTGTCTGAAAATATTTGAACGTTATCAGGATGAAGGATTAGTCTTAGTTTTCATGTTTGACCTTCAGATAAGCTTACATGAGAGACAAATAGCTAGTAGGAATTGGGTAAACCACTATGTTTGAAAAATGCCCCTGTAAGATGAATACAAGAAGTCTTAGACATCTTTATTTCCAAGGAACCCTCCCAGCTGGATCTCTCATATATGTTTGATACTAAGGAGGAAGAATAGCCTCATGAATATTTGGGAGACACAAATTTGTTTATGACATAATTTCACCATTATGACTGCAAAACAACCTGAATTTTACCATAATAAAACTGAGAAATATCTGATTCTTCACGTTATGATGGTGTCATACGTTGATGTTGTGTGCTGGATTAGACTATTACAAAGGTACATTTTGCATAGTTATCTATAAATGAGTGTGTAAACATGTGTGTAAAACAAATGGAAACCAGATTGCATAAGCTAAAGGTGAAATACTTTAATGCATTTTTTTCCTTGTGACTTGAGACTGTATTCTGAAGTAACTCAGGAGCTTTGTATTACAGCATGATAAATAGTACTATTATACTGGATGGATGGATACTATCAAATCAGAGTATCTAATACCTTCTGCTAAATCTGGCAGAGCTACAGGATGCACAGTAAAGGTGGCTCACATGATAGGCTTTTGGAAAGCATTTGGCTTTTAAACACTGGCAATGAAGTTAATCCTGGTATTCTGAGAAGCACACATGCTAAGAGGAATTGTGAAATATCTCCTTGTTTTGAAGTGAATGATACAAACAGGCTACTTAATGCTTCAAGGGTTTAAGGCTAGGGGATAACAAGATAAGATGAAGTGAAAGCCTGGTAGTTGGCGCCTTATTATATTAAGGAGTCTGGAGAAGAATTACTAACGCATGGCCTTTATAAACTGACCCGTTTTCCTTTCCTTCATCCCCTCATACATATTCAAGAGTGGACCCAGAAAAAGGAAATCAGACCAAGGAGCAACAAATCAAAGATTACTTCAACTCTTACTGTGCCCTATTTAATGTGTTTAAGAACAGTATCTGCTTGAAGCACTCAATGAACTCTCTTAGACTCCTCTCACTCAGCCATGTGTGTCCATGGCAATAGTGCTGCCCATTAGGTTTGTAAATGAATTTAGTGTGATGAGCTGCAGATACCACATGTGATGGTGGTAGTAGCCAAAGTCCATTAACCTAGGTGACCTTGTTCTGATATAAGTATTCCCACTGACTCACTGGTCACAGTTGAACCTTTCTGTGTTCTTAAATATGTTTGCTATAGTTTTAACACTCATTTTTATCACAGTGTTCGATTTGTAAGGACTGATTTTTCACTTTAACCTTTCCATCCTCCAGGGGTTTTACTCTGAGCTGTTGATACCGAGGAGGTTTCACTATGTCTATGTAATGAGTAATGTATTGTGTCCAACAGAATGAATCAGAGAGAGAACATTCAGAGTTCCACCCTTCGGGAGATGAGCTTTTGTGAGCTCAGGTTAACCCTCACCTTATCAGCCCCTCCTTCAACTGGTTTTGAAAGAGGCCAAGAGACTGGATATAAGGAAGATTTTTTTTTACAATGAGGGTGGTGAAACACTGGAATAGGTTGCCAAAGAGTTTGTAGATGTCCAGTCCCTGGGAACATTCAAGGTCAGGTTTGACAGAGCTCTGAGCAATCTGATCTAGTTGAAGACATCCCTGCTTATTGCAGAGGGATGGGACTAGATGAGCTTTAAAGGTCCCTTCCAACCCAAACTATTCTATGATTCTGTGGCCTGACTGGTACGTCTACATCTTATGTCTCAGTATTGCAGGGAGACACTTGGAGCTCTCATAAATTCTTTTTTTTGTCTGCTGAACATGTGCAAGGTCTACTGTTCCACTCAACCATCTGGGCTGCTCCATCTCAGTGGGTTCTTGTTCCCTGCCTAACTACAGTCTTGTTTCTTGGGTAACAGTCCTTGCTTTAGCTCTGGGGATAACAGGGGGAAATTTAATTTAAAGGTACCATGACTACTGAAAGCAAACTTACTGAAAGCAACAGGTTTCATTAGCTTGGGTGATGGACTGTATATCTACTTCGTTTGCTTCTGTTACCATACCCGTTTGTTTAGGCTATCTGAAGTATCTCTACATATCATCGCATTGTTCAAAATAGGCTTATTCAAAGCAACAAGTGTTGGTGAAGCTTTGTTAGAGCTCAGAATACAGGAGGATGATCTCATGTTTCTGACAATACAGTATAAATGAAGAGCTATTGCCAGACCTATGTCTAGACTTCCCCTTGGGAGTGATGCCAACAGTTTGGAAGGTAGATGAATGAAAAAATTTGCCCAAGTATGTAATTGTGTTTATTTGAGACAGACATCGAAAAGTTTTAAGGCTCTCTTAACTTGTGACTACCCGACTAACATAAATCCATCCACAGAACTGCAAGTAAAAGAGAGAGCAACACTTCTGTACCTCATTTTTCTCAGGTATTGTACCTAATGAAGATGCACTGAGGAGTGCCTGCTTTCTTCAGAGCTAATTGTGTTACTCCTTGGTAGCTGAGGCAAACATGCGCCTGCTGTAATGACACTGCTGTTCTTTGGAAACCTATTGTGGTCAGTGCAGCATCCATCATCTTTTCTGGCTGTCAAGGGTGAATTATTGGGATGTTCCTCTCTGCTGCCGCTGCTTCTGCTTCCACATGATCTCACACTCACCCTAAGACTCCCAGGGCAGCATTTAGTAATAGTACAGAAGTTATGCTGTTTTCTCTCACATTGAAAAAGCCTCTGGCTTGCCTCTTCAACTGTTTCCCCTTCACAATGGAAAATAACGGCTTTTCTAAGCTGCTTTCTTCATGCATGCAGAGCCTCCCTGGAGCTCTGTACCGCAGCGACCCAAGTCTCTGACCACTCTCCCCTCCTCAGGTGTCTTTTCTTCTGCAGGACAGGCAGTGTGGACAACAGACTTTTGAAGTCTTTTGAAGAGGCCTATATACTTAGAAAACAGCCTTGGGCCTAATTAATTGTAAAAATTGCAAGTGACTGCTCATAGAGGAACTGTCAGCTTCTGCTGACAGGTTCTGTACTATGGTAAAATACTGCCCCTGTTAGGTTTGACGTACCTAACAGAAACCAGATCCCCTTGGCATCACTAGGGCCAAACCACACTTGCAAATTTCCAGGAAAATACTTGCAAGTTGGCAGAGTTCCAGATATCTAGAAGGATATGTGCCCCTGCAGATGTGTAAGGTTTTATATACTTCTGTGTGAAATGTACAGATTAACTGGTAAACCAATCAGTGAACATGCAGTAGAACGTATTGGACTTTTTTTTTTTTTTTAGAAAATGATTTCGTATTGGTAACTTTGGATTTCAGCTGTTTTGGAAAACAATACGCCAAATCTTTGCTGCTTGCCACATTGCCTGACTAGCTGGAAAAATACAAGGTAGTTCTTGTATGGAGTAAAACTCATGGCTATGATGTGCAGGGGGAAGGGCAAACCAAACAAGTTGCAGTGTTCATTTATCCTTTAAGTTTGCTGCAAGAGGTTTTGCTAAGACCAATGACTAAGAGTTACCAGAGATCCTTGGCACTTTCAGTTCAGTGAGAAGAAATGATTCAAAGAAGATGGAAAGCCTGGCGCATCACCAACTGGCTCTCCAAAAGATTTGGGCAGCTGTGAAATGGCTACAGGTTCTTACAGAAACCAAATTCCACAGCCTTTAAAGGACATATTGTTTAAGGATAAGATGTCTGGGGTAAAGCCAATGAGCAGATCCTATCTCTCACCGTGACTGAGTGGTGGGTATGCACTGAAGTATGTCCCAGGGTACAGACTCCTCAGCTGTATGGAATGGGACTCAGACAAGAGGATGCCATGGCACCTGCCTATCCCAAGCAATTTGCATTTCTTGCTGTGGAAACCATGCATGGTAGAGGGGAAGAAAGCTGTGTGCCTAAGTCTTGATCTTATAGATATGCAGGAGTCAATAAGGGCACAGGCAGTAGAACACAGATGCCTGGAAGCGTTCCCAAGCCCACTGGGTGAGAAACAGCCAACAGGACCAGAAGCTTAAATAATATTAATATTATGCTTTAATGGCTTATTAAACTATTACTTATACATAGTAAGACATAAAACAAAAGGACAAATGAAAGGTACAACCTTTTATGGCTAATACTATTTACGGGGGAAAAAATGAGTAGGAGGAATGAACACAGTGGAATAATGCTATCCAGATGCTGTCTCTCTAGGCACAACAGTGAGCTCAGTGTGTATTGAAAATACACGTGCATACTTTCATGCCACAAGGGAACCTCTAAAACAATGAAAATACAGGTTATTGCTTCTCTCTCAATTTCCAGCGCTTTGAGCAATAAAGTTTGCTAATAAAGACAATGCTGTTTCTTTGGCTCTTTCAGTCTGACCTTGGCATCAAGAGCCAGTAAAGTTCTAGGTGTTAGCTTTTGCATTTTTATCCCAATTAAGCAATTCATCAAAACTACTGTCTCCCATGCAATTTAGTGCTGAAATAATGTTTTTGTTGTCAGGGAAAAAGAACATCCAGGCTACGCAGCATAAGATCAGAACACCGTTATTTAACTCAGTAGCACAAGGAAGATCTCAACTGATTCACTGCCACAAAACACTGTAAATGTATCAGGAAGTAATTTCCTGTCTCTACAGATCAGAGAGGTATCTAAACACTTGCAGATCTGGTTTATCTCTGCTTTCCCTCTTTCATGCTCTTGTACTAGTCAAAAGTCAAAGGAGATAGCACCTAACTCTTTTTACTCAGACAAAATCACCAATTAAGACAAAGTCCTACTGCTTACTTCATCTTCCAGCACTTGGGAATGTGAAAATTCTCTATAATGTTAGTGTCACGTTGGATTCCTTAGTCAAAGCCAGCTCTACCAAACTCCATTACTTATGTTTTAGAAGAAGTACTGCTGGGACCTCCTCTTTCTGTGGTCTTGCTCAATGAATGCTCAGCATTTGTCTGGGAAATGAAGATACCCCAATGTCCTGGCTTCTGTGCATAAAAGGCAGCTCTCCAAAAGGAGAGCATGATGGAGGAGGGTGAATCCACAGTTTTATTTCTGTTTCCACAGTGAGCAGTAATAGCGGTTGAAGCATCACATTGTCCCTCTGGTGAGATTTCACTCTTCCTAGTGACTCCATTAGTAGAGGAAAAACAGGAACACCTTAGGCTACTCAGTGTAGACACTGCACATTAAAGCTTAATGTTTAGTTTAGTATAAAGAAGTCTCCAGAATTCAGACCTCAAGACTTGGGGACATCTCAAATACGCATAGTCCGAAATTGGTGATTTGTGGAGCATTTGGTATAGAAAGAGATTAGAAAAAAAAGGATGAAGTAGACTCAGCTTTGCAAAGGTTGTTTTTCTTTGAATAAACACAGGATTTGAAGTGCAAAACCCATATGCAAAACCACTGATGAAATGATCACGGGTGGTGAAATCAAGGAAGGGATGGTCAAAGTGAATGGGGGAGAGCAATTGAGGAATGCAACAGAGTAACAAAATGAAGAGACCGAGATATTTAGGACTGACCAATCACTGAGAACTGTCCATGTCCTTTCTTTAAGGACTTGGTTTACAATTTCAGAATAGGGACGAAAATACCTTGGATGATGTTGCTCTGAAAGGAGAGAAGATACCATGATTTATCAAAGTTTTAGGGAAAATAAACATTTGAGCAAACCCTGAGACAAGACCAGCAAGAAAGCAGATGTACCGGGTTTTGTAGTCTAACCTTGCCTGAAGTTAATGTTTACTGTTTACTACTTTCACACCATAATACAAAACTCTTAGCAACAAAAATAATACAAAACTGAGCAACAAAAACTGATAGGCAGAAACAGAAGGGCTGTTTGTGTCTGTCTTCTTACTACTGTGGCAGGATCTCATTCTCCCAGGTGATCTGAAAATTGTGGTGTTACCAGATGAAAAAATGATGGATAATATATAATTTAATTGAATTAAAATTGAAATATGGGGTATTTGGAAAAGTTAACTTATCCTATTACCCAAAGAAAAGAAAGAGAAAGCACAAGGAAATTATGCAGAGCAAGATACTGTGTCCTGTGTGAGTTCGGGGGATTTGATTTATAAGGAGAGATAATCATTGCCATTTTTAACCTCCTCCAGTATAGTTGTGGGGACTGCTCCATCAGCTGATCTGTCCTCTTTAAGAGGAAGAAGAATATTGTCTTCAGGACAAGCCCTCAGGACAACCACAACCCCATTCTTCCAAGCCCTCTGGACCTTCTTGCATTGCAGACATTTTTGTTTGTTTTTTTTTTTTTTTTCCTTCTTTTTGACAGCATTTCTTAACACAAGTCAGACTCATTAGGTTTTTATTCATCTGGACTAAAATGTATACAGATACATCAATTTACTTGTATACACATATGTACATACATACACACATGTACGGAGTACTTAAAGGCAGATCTGACAGTGGTGAGCAGCAGACTGATGCATGTCGATAGGAAAGAGGCACTTCCTCCCCCTGCCGTAGCCTGTCTACACCATAATTAGTGGCGTAGGGACTTTCTGAAATGGAGGCTACTTTCAGATTTCTTTTTTCTTATTTTCCCTTCATGCCCTCTCTAGGAATAGTGAATTTCTATCTCTACCACCAGCCTGAGCAGGGATCATTTGAGCTGTACACACTGATGAATAACTGCAGTAAGCAACACTGTCATTCATCTGCTTCATTATTTGCCCTAGGTCCATTTTAGAAACAAATTTGAGATATGCTGACTTGAACAGTTAATTAAATTCGAGAGGCAATTTGCCCAGCAATATTTTAGGTAGGTCTGTTAGCACTGGTTGTTGAGGGAACAGGCATCTTTATAGAAAACATAAAGCAGAGATGAAGTCAGAAGTAATCCAAGGTCCCTGGTGTATTATAGCACGGTATATTGGATCAGCAAACAGATATCAATAACTCATTCTGCAAAAGATAGCTGGGATTGCAAAGGTAATGGTCACATTTTTCTCAAAATTGGGAGAGCAACGTGTACTTTTGCCTGGGTAACAGAGCCGTTATCCCTTTATCAGAAACGCAAAACAGGAGGGAAGGAGGACAACCCTGAGATTCATTTAATGGACCCCACCTTGAGAAGCTGGGATTTCTCTCCCACTATAATCCTGAGAATTTCTTTATTTCAGTGGTCATTGTATTATCCTTCCACAGAAAGGCAAAAGAAGAGAGAGGGAAACTATTGCTTTCTACTGAGGAGTTATGCGCTATTTACGCTTCTTGCACAACTTCCTACTGAAATTACCTAAAACCTGCAGATTGATGAAGACTGACAGTAGTAGCAGAGGTCTCTCTGCACTGAGGGGATGTGCTTTTGTGACAGCTGTGATGCCACCTCTCTCTGCAACCAGGGCCTCTCCCTTTGAAGAGATACTTAGGCAAAAAGCTGGGGAAGATCTTCAGGTGCACCCTTGTTGTCCAGAACTTTCAGAACTGGTGAAAAAGTGGGTTTCTGTTCTGGTGTATAAACAGTCCTCTTTGTAACAATGAGCTGATGCACATGATAATACCTTCAAGTCAAATACCTTTAATAAAAGAAATCTAACCTAATATAGCACTCCCAGTCACATTTTTCCCTTAATACTTGAGAGGCATGGATTTAGTTTGTATATGGAATACATTAAGTCTGCACTAATACGCTTCCACTCTGATGTTAGAAGAATGATTTTAAAAAGTCCTTGAATTAATACTATAAAAACCACCAGAAATATTTTAAAACAGCTATTCACTGTTAGCCAAATTAACTAAATCAAAAGAAATACAAAAATAAAAATAAAATTATGTTTTGGTAAGAATAAGAAAAAACCCAAATCCAACATTCTCGGACTGATGAACAGAGAAAGTGTTTTACTAGATGGAAACAAAAGAAAATATTAATTATGTAGTTTGCATGATGCAGAAAGCTGACCATCCCAACTAAATTGCTAAGAGATCTCATGTGTTCAGCACAATGGCTCAGCAAGATATGTTGCTAGTTCTATCTTGAAAGTGATAGGTATGTGAAGCCAAGAGTTCCTTAATGTCCTTTTCCAGAAGTCCATCCTGTTACATGATTCCAAAAAGACTTCCTCTACTACATGCTAAATCAATCTTTATTCTGCTGATACTATTTTGCTTAATTTTTCCATTACTGGAAGGTTTTCTGTGCTAGGCTTCAGCCACTATAGGTTTGCTTGGCACCTGTGTGGTGGGATATTTGGCTCTGGATACAGACAAGAGAGGTGAGGGTGAACGTGAGCTACCCTCTAGCTGTCTCAGACCTAACTTGTGACAGCATGAAGACATAGCAAAGTCCATTTTCCACTCAAATATGCATGTTTCATGCTTAGATGTTCCTGTGTCACAGCCCTGATGGCAGGAATATTAATGTTTCTTAAGGCTCTGAATTTATGCACCTGATTTTAGACACCTGCACTGGAACACTTTCATTGGGGAGGCTATCTGCATGTCTGTTGTGAAAGATATTATGTAGTTTGTGTAGGAAGTGAGGAATGTAGTCAGGGTGTCCTTGTCTTTCATTGGGATCATAAAATTCAACAAAATAGACAACATCTACATATATTTCTTAGTCTGATTCCATCACCAGAAAAGCAAAGCAAGCATTCATATTTAGGAAAATCTGGCTCTGAATATTCACTTGAATGTCCAAGGATGAACATCAATAGCCGTATATCCACAGACCTCTTCTGTATTTCCCTTTTATCTTCATTGATACTGGTGTTAAATGGGTGGTTTGAGGATATTGGAACTGCAGAACTGATTCATTACAGTGACTTTCCACCTCAGGCAGCAGCAGCAGCTTGAATTTAAAGGCAATCTCCCCTCCTCCAAAGCAGAATGCATACATGAAGACAGATCAATGAGCACCTCTCCCATTTGCAATAATTCATTTAGTTACGTTAATAAGAGTTATCTATTCGATTTGTCAAATTGCATTACAGAGCCTGCTGGAGCTGACAGGAATTATCTTGTCTCCTGCCCTAGTGCCTGGCTGCCAAATCAGGGGGGTGGAGGTTAAGATCAGTTTTGCCATGGCTCATTTACTCCTGCTGTGCTGGTTTATTCCATTTAGCTCTAAGCAGGATGAAGGGAGACAAGCTGCAGCTGATTTGCTCTGTACTAGAGTACAGCCTTCTGCCCTATAATGACTGAAGAATTATAGGTACAAGTAGCAGAGCCATAGTGAGCTCCTCCAGGTCAGGAACTCTGGCAGAACGGCTGCTTCTAAGTCACATGCTGGACTTTTGCCTAGTTTATATGAAATCAGCTCCCACAGTTGTTAGTCATCGATATCTCAGCTGGAGTGTATAATTGAAATGGTTGTAAAAGGAGTTTGAAAGCTAAGGAAGTAGGAAAGGCTAGTGTAAAAAAATAAAAATGTGTCTAAATGCAGTATTGCTGGAAATCCTCAAAATGACAAAGAATCAGCTGGAGAAACAGAGACAACAGAACTATTGTAAAACACCACTTTTGTTCTCTTGGTATTTTTTCCCTCTGAAATGCATGTATATGCCCACAGTGGTATTCATGTGCCCATTAGGTAGATTGCTTGCTCATATGTAATTTTTCTTTTTTCTTTCTTTCTTTTTTTTTTTGGTCTTCTGACTTGGTTGTCTATGTAGACAGAGCCTAGTTTGAAATTACACCATACAACCTACAGCAATCTTGTGAAAATCACAGCATATTTTAGCTAACTTCAGGACTCTTGACCATACTTATGGACTGTGGTCTAACCATCTCTACAGTACTCCTGTATCACCCACATGAAACTGGGGACCCAGTGACCATCTGCTTTTTCCTAGGTGCCTAAAGCAGCTGTGGGATGCTGACTCTATGATGCTTTTGCAAAGAGATGAGACACATTTTTGGCTGATGTCAGCCGCCAAGGGAGGGTAGGTATCACATAGGCTGAGGAGTGGTGAAATGCCTAACTGCGGCTTTCCTATGATAAGAGGCAAGTAGACAGTAGAAGAAAGTGTAGAAAGAAAACAAAACAAAAAGGATTTTGGTCTCTGAATCCTGAGCTATGGGTCCATCTTGGCTTAGCAGTGTTATCCACCGCTGAAGAAGAAGAAAAAGAGCCAGGTGGACACTTAGGCTGAAATTTTTCCATGCTGCTGGCCAGAAGAGGTGTTGTCAAAAGCGTATTCTGTAGAGTCACATTTCTTTCTATAATTCATAGCATCCTGGCCAAGGGTGAACCCCCTTTCTTGCCCTGGCCTAAAGGCTGTAGGTAGCTGGGCATTTGCCTTAAAGACCCAAGACAATCCCCTGTTTTCTGTAGGAGACAGTCTTCCCTTTCCCAGGTCCAATTACCAAGAAAAAAAACCTCCTTCCCTCGAGTCGTAATTTAAAAATTACCCAGGCTTAATGTACCATCCTGAACTTCTCATGGAGCAAGTGACTCATCAGTTCCCTGGACTGCTGAGCAGAAATTAAAAAGAAAAGAAAACAAAAAGGAGCTCACGTCACACAGGCTTAACCGGCCCTTAGAGGAACTTATCTCCAAGTCCTTGAAAGATGTTTAGCAGGATGCTCACAGAACAAGCTTTAAAATGTACTCTATTTATGAGGATAACTGAATTTGTAAGGAGAACTTGAACATACCTGAAATATTCCACATTAAAACAGCTTTTGTCACAGACATTTAGTGAGTTAGCAGACACACACATCACACGTGCAGATTTCTAGTTTTATATGTTTAAGGGCTTATAAATACTTCCCAGAAGCCATTAATAAAAATAAGAAATAAATCTGTGTTTGATATGTTTTCTTCCACAGGAAGAATCAAGCTCCAAAATGACAACACTGTGCATTTATAGCGTTTGAGAGATGATAAAAGCTAGTGGTTTAGTGGATCCTGTATTTCTGATAATTAAATTTATACAAACCAAACAGTAACCAGTGCTTAGCTCCTGGCGTAGCACCCAAGATTTCTAAAATCCATATTTGCTGGAAAGGACTAAATAGGATAAATAACTGCACTTGAAGCAGAAAACATACTTTGTTTGAAGAGCTTGCATTCTCATCATTTACAGGAATGACAAGAAAACAAAATGTCACTTTGGGTTAATATAACCTCTGTTTTGATAACTCTTGCTTTGGTGCTTGTTGCATTGTGCGACAACAAACATCAGATGAGCTTAGCTGGATGCTACGCTTGAAGAGGAATGTAACCCCGTGATTCCTCTATTATTCACATTGTCTGTCTCCAGGCAGGTATTCATGTGTTATAAGTGATGAGCTCATTAAGATTTCTGCTTCTTAAAAGCTCCTCAAGGAAACATTTGTCTGTTTGCCATTCTGTATTTAATGTCTGTAACTGCAAAAATTTGTTGCAATGTCCTCATTTAGCTATCAGCATAGTATCAATAGCTTGGATTTATAACACACACATCTTCCCATGGAGGGTTAATGTCAGTTAATGAATCAGCTTTGGAAACCAAACCATTATTTACAGATCTTTTAACAATATAAACACTTTTGGTTGCATGACAGTTTATTTACTTTAACAAAACTGCTGGTTTCGTTGTCCACTTGTGAAATTTGTTTGCAAGCCAAGGGCATGCTGACTCCAGTGTTTGCATGTGCAGATCACCCATGAATAGCAGTCATAAGGAGGGATGGAGAGTGGCTTAAAAAATTAGACCCCTGAGAAATAAATAATCAAAATCAGAAACCACTCTGGAAAATGCTTGCAATACAAGTCTTTGGCAAGAAAATTTTTAGGAGAAAACCAAACACCTTTTGGATGAAATAGAAGTTCTAGACACAATTCTGCCACCATTTTAAACTGGTCCGCAAGCCATATAAATGCCAAGTATGTCTGTCTCATAGTATTGCATTTTGGTAATTAAACTGACTGATTAGTCCAGTCTCCTGAATCAGATGATATTTGCAGATGGAGAATATACATTTTCCTAAGAAAAATAGACAGAAGGCTAATTTGAAAAAAAAAGCAAACCTTATCAAAGCAACTTTCCATCTTCCTATTATTAATAGTACAGTATGCGTCCAGGACTTTTTATGTTAAGGGATTTGAAAGCACAAACAAGGGACCTGAAAGTATCTCACCACAGACTTGGAACAGAGCAGCTGTTTAAAGTGAGCAAATATCCGGGCTTGCAGAGTACCAGAAGGTGCAGTTACAAGGACCTGTAAGAAGGTTGTTATACTGTAACTTCCCCCTGGATGTGAAGGAAACCCCTAGCTAACATCAAAATGGCCATCTCAAGGTTTTGGGCAGCTTGTCTTTGCTCCCTACAGAAATGACCTGTAGGAAGGTATCCTACAGTGACATCCATTGATGGAGAAACGTAAGCTGCAGTATTTACCTGTGCAGAAAACAGAGGCCTCAAGTACATGCCACACATAATAACTATTTTCTGCAAGGTGAAATCCCGCATCTTAGAACTGAATTCCTGACACCACATATTCTTAATACCATGTTTTGCAGTTCTGCAGATGTGCCTCAGAGCATCTCCTTCATTAAGCTTTCTAACAGCTCACTTTTGCAGCTCTGCCTATGGTGAGCTGACGAAATCATTCCATCCCATTTTGCATGGCAAGTAGGTCTTTTGAAACAAAGTTCTACTGTTCATATTGCTCTCCGTCTAATTTCAGTGAGTCTTTCAGAAGTTTTTTTCAGATCTGTGACAAGTCTCTGTGCAAGCTACCTAAATGGCAGAGTATGTAAAGTAGGAGGGACCTATAAATTGCTTTATTTCTTCTGTGTACTGATACATGGGCAGTGTCTCAGCTACTCTCAGGGTCTTGCTAGTGTCTTTAAGAAGTCAGATATTAAATATCCTTCCAATTAGAAACAACAATCCATTTGTGGTGTCTGCTGAGAAGCTTTCATAGCTTAGTGTAGCTCGGATCTACCAGCCTGGTAAATGGCAAAATTTTAAGAGCAAGGAACTTTAAAATATACTGCAAGTTGTAGGCTAGGAAAACCTCAAGGAGCTACAGGAACTCTGTTTTGTTCTCTCATGATTTATTGCTACTTAGTTATATGACTGTGATGTGATGTGATCTTATACCTGTTTTGTTGTCCTACATAAATGCTGTCATTACAGTACTTTTATAATATAATACCTATAAGGATGCAGGGTGATATAATACCAGTGCTACACCAGGCCTTGACCCTGGAAACCTGCATCCTCTTTGCCCATTCGCTGCAGAGCATCTCCAGAGCAGTAATATAGCTTCACCTTTCCTCAATGCTTTATTCAAATAGACATTCCCATCTTCAATACACATAAGATTGCTGAATTGTTTGAATTTCCTGCTGATCTATTTCAAGTACCACTGATTTAATCAGAATTATTTTGGAATTGTTTTGCAGAAACAAACTTAGCTTAGACCTGCCTGAGGTGTTAGAGTTTGGGAGAGCTGTTTGATATTAGTATAGTCAGACAAAAGCACTGCAGAAACTAAACTAACCCTCCTCAGAACACTTTATGGACTGTCAGTGGCAGCTATGTAATATGCCAATCATTTCAAGTAATTGTGGAAAGGGACCAATATGCATCTGGCAATTTTATTTATTGGAAGCAAGACCTTCAGCATCTAAAGTTTTTAATTTCCTCCTTCATTGACCTTGCATTGGAGATTTTCACTGCAACAAGATCAGAATTGATGGTGGTGATTTACACTTCACTCTCCCTCTTGATTTCACTTTGATGTCCATATTAAATGATTGACTTGCGAAGTATTTCTTCTCCAGTTGGATCTTGGAGAATGAAAACAAAAAATTACTTCCTGGGAGCTTTTGCTCTAAGAGGAGTATCTGTGTATCATCTACACAATTTTGGAAGAAGAGGATATCGCAACAATGAAATAAAATGTTTTAATTGTTTGTATATTTACACACAGTATATTTACTATGGAATTCATGACAGCTGTTGTGAAGGTCCCTCTGACATTTCACTTGAGCTCATTGCTCTTTAGGTAATTTTTAAAATCTACAAGACATGGAACTATGCTGTGAGAAGGCTGTGAATGAAATATTTTTATTCTGTTATTACAAGTCAATATATTTCAATGATTCTGTGTTTCAGGTATTTTAAAATGACTTAAAATATTTATTAGTTCTAATTGTTCTGATTAAGTTCTTTCTCTGTTTATTAGTTTCATGTTTACCTGTATATATCAATTAATTTACTGCTCTCTCTGCACTGCTCTTAGAATTGCTTCAGTGTTCTAGACATTACATTGCCATCCATCTGAAAAACTGAAACCAAGGTCTACAAAGACAAGACGTTAAATCTTAGCCAGTTGGGTAACTAATCTGGGACTCGTGAAAAATTCTGTTGTATTTAGTTTAGGGTTTTTTTTTTGTAAAAATACTTGGCCAAGAACAGGAGGCAAGCATAAACATAAGTCCTGGTTTAAAGAGCTTACAGTTTAAAGCCCTCCATAAAATTACTTACTTACATATGAAAAACCCAATTAACATTGAAGTTATGCACTATGAAATCCAAGGAATGGTTGTTTTCTAACACAAGATTAGTATTAACTTATGATATTGACAGCATGTGTTTGACAGGCTGTCTGGGACATGTGCTGTTACTCCAGATTTTCTTTAATAATTGGCTCCAAAGAGACATTTTGATATTTGGAAGACAGAACAGTTCTTTATTCTGAAAGTGCCAGCAATAAAACACAAATATCTACCAGATCAGGTGTACACAGTAGAACCCTGAATCTTAGGTAATGATAGCACAGATAAAAGTAATAAAGCAGACCTTAAAAACAGGCTGGAGAAACGAACAACTACAAACTTCATTACTAATCCTGAATCTATAACCCTCTAAGATGTTTCTAATTTCCCTATCAGATATAGAAATGTTGGGAAAAGGTAAGTAGCTCATGTGAAATGAAATGCCTCTTTAAACAACAAAAAAAATTATCTTAACCAATTAGCAATTGCTAATTTAGTGGCAGATAGGGGGCCAAATACAGCATTTGTCTGGAAGGGGATGTCTTTGCGCTGCAACACGACAGTTTTACAAATCCTCTACTACAGGAAATTCTTCTGTGTGTCAAATTGTTAACATCACATTGCATTCTCAAGGTTATACAATACTGCCAGACATTACTCAGAACAAATGAGAACCAAAGAGCATACAGATTTTGAATTAATATTGCCAATAAGTTTGTACTGGGGAAATGACTGTTGAAGCAGAAGGCTATGGATGTATTTATTATTTCTATTGTTATTTATGTTACAACAGTAGGTAGCTATTCTAGACAAATTTAGACCTCCTTAGGCACATTGCAGACACATAGGAAGGGACGTTGTCTTAGAGAGCTTAAATCTAAACAAGATAGATGAGACGAAGAAAAGCAAAGAGAGATGTAGTGACTTAGTTGTGGCCAGGCCACAAGTGAGTGACAGGGGGACAGGTCAGGTCTGTTCCCCTTGTGTTCCTCCAAGGGAATCTGCTCCTGCTCAGCTGGTCTGAACTACAATAGCAGCATCAAATGCCCATTTTGTAAAAGTGCCTAAAGTGGTCTAAGACACCCCAGAAGACAATTTTGGATGGATCTGCCATCTGTCCTGTTCCATGGTACTGCAGCAAATGATGTTCCCTTCCTTGTCCCAGTGTTAGGTCTATAAAACAAGATACTTGAGGCATGTCACTTAAGACATTACAAGTGCTGATAAGTACCTGAAGGGTGGATTGAAGGAGAATGGAGACGTACTCTTTTCAGTGGTTCCCAGTGACAGGACCAGAGGCAATGGGCACAAGCTGGAACATAGGAATTTTCATTCAAATATGAGGAAAAAATTCTTTATGGTGAGGGTGACAGAGCACTGGAACAGGCTGCCCAGGGAGGTTGTGGAGTCCCTTTCTCTGGAGATCTTCAAGAACCACCTGGACTCAGACCTGAGTAATATGCTCCCAGCAATCCTGCTTTAGTAGGGGAGTTGGACTAGGTGATCTCTAGATCTGACAATTCTGACAATTCTGTGATTCCATGACAGCATTTATTGTTTTATTTTTAAAAGCAATAACGTAAGCTGAACCTTAGAAGTTCCTTAGAAGTTGTGTGCTTAGCTAGTTTGTATGAAAGTTTGCCCTTGTCCTGTCATTTATCCCTTACGTTTTTACACATATTCTTGTCTCTGTGTGTATGAGATTAACTCTTCAGAATGGGGACCGTCTCCCTACATATTAGTGTTGTTCTTCAGCACAGTGAAACTGCAGACATTTAGCCTTTGCAATAATTGTGAAAATAAACATAAAATCATAAGGATAAATTTTATATAAATATTTTGATCATGGATATATATATATCAATGACACAAAACCACTAGAACAATAGTCTGGTGTGAATCTTTGTTATGGAAAAACAAATTAATATATGTGATTCACACTCTTTCATTATTTCCTGTCCTTAACGACAGCTTGGGAGGACAAAGATGGGATAGAGTCTCTGCAAAGACTTGAAAGAAGTCATACACTTCCAAGGCTTGCTGCAGCCTGCTGTAAAACAACTTTTAGTCCCGTCCAAATGACACTGGCTAAATTGTATTCTTCTCTCCCCTGTCACAGACCCTCAGTTCCAGCTACATATATAAGATCTGGTGGACCTACATTTAGCAAAGCAATTTCTTGATGCCTTAATGACTGTCAATTACAAGGACTCCACTACCTGTAGATTTTGAGTACCTGTCCATATAAAATATTTATGTACAGGCCACTGCTGGCTACTGCACAGGTGAGATGGAGCACAGGTTAAACACATCTAATGTATCTGTTCCTGTCTTCTTTTGTTGGAAGTATCTTGATTTAGGCATGAAAGTTAAGCTGCTATTAGCGACTATCATTATTCCCTCCTTGCTCAATGTCTCCAGATATATATTGTTTAGTGAGGTACAATATTTTTTCTTTGCTCCTGGTACAGGCATTTGTTACCCTAAAATGTTCTGCATGACTGAAAACCACCCTAGACCACGCATTTCAAATGGATTGGTGGATCAGATGTTCTGCATTGATAACATCTATCACAATTACTCTTGTGTGATTAACAAGAATCTATTACTAATGTGACTTTTATTTTTGAATATTCAATTAGAGTTTGTATGTATTTAATTTCATTCCCACTTCTTGTTTCCAGGACTACTCTGACATACAATGAGAACACAGACAGGACCACTAGCCTTCATTACTAAACTGAGTAATGAAAACACTCAGCATTGTCCTGATATTGCCATTCAGTGTCATGTTGCCAAATGCCTATTTTCTCTGACATTTTCTGCTTGTAACTGCAGATACTGTAATTGCTATGTGACCTCTGCATTTTTTTGGTGCTTATTTTTAAATGACAATTTTGTGAAATAAATCTATTTACTGGCAGTTTCTCTAGCCTTATTAAAAACCTTTTCAATATTCCTTAGGCTGTTGGAAAGCAACATAAATCTACAGATGACCTGTTGAGAGGGGAAACAGGTAAGCAGTGCAACTGTAAATGCTTTACTAGGTTAAGTAAAAGGGAATGTCATAGGAAATCCCTCAGACAAAGCCTTTCTTTATGAACATATGAGCTACAAGATTTATCTCATTTTTGTTTTTGCCTTGCCAATGGTGCATGTATTTTTCTCATGGTGTATCTGAACAGAAACTGCTTATGAATGAACAGTAGTTATAAAAAGGCAGTGGCAAGTATCCCAAGTTTTGATGCAAGCAATCAATCATGTAAGAGGAGTTAAGCATACATTGTAGTCAGTTCACTGGGCATAGGACTGAACTGTTTGCACAGCCCAGATTTTCTTAATTTTTTATTTCTTCTTTGAAGTAGCTTAGGCAGATTTAGTATTCAAGGAGCTAACCTTCAACTCTTTCTAAAATGAGGTCCCCTTGAAAGGTTAACATTGAAATTCTGTGAGAAGTTCTGTTCAGGAGTGAAGGCTCCCTCTTTTCATTTTAGCAGGGGAATAAGCTCCTTATGAAAATATATCTTATTTATTTTCTTATTCAAATGTTACATTATGCTGCTAAAAAGACATTTCCATTATGTTATGAGCAATTTTGATCAAATGAAATCCTTGAGAACACTCTACCAGAAACAGAAAAATGGATTTTAGACTGATGGAAAATATAAAGTTGTTTTTCAAACCTAAAATTGTGTAACTGTACTTGCACCTCAAAATTGATTCATTACATGGATAGCTGCTGTATTGAGTGTATAAACAAATATCAAATGCTGTGCAAATATCAGACTAATTTATGCAGTAGAGGAATAGCAATCAGCCTTTGGCAGTAACCGGTACAGCATCTCTGGATGACTAGAGTTTTAAATCATTGGGTCCAAATCTTTCTTTCATTTTCTCCTGAGATAAGAGTTTCTACAACTTCTGCTTCCACATGTGCAGCTGATTCTGCTCAACAGCATGTTTCACATGTGTGATACCAGGAAGGATGTTCATGGTCTCATGGCTACAATCCAGAGGCTGTATAAAATGACTCTCCGGATATTTGCATTTTTATAGGCAATTTTTATTGTTTGACAGTATTTGGAGTCAAAAAATTTCCGATGTGAATTAGGATTCATAGTTATTTTCCTTTTCTATTACCATAAGCCAGAACTTGGTGTTTTGTATATCTTTATATAGATGGAATAATTAATTTTAATCACCCTCATTAAAAATTAAGGAATAGAAGTTGTCCTGTTTAGGCTGGCTAGTTACTGAAGTTTATCACTAGTCTGCAATCAGTATATGTTTTTGAGTCTATAATTTAGATGTACATTTAATGATATCCTGCAGAACAGATAACTGATATAAAAGAACATAATCTCTTCAAATATTATTTTCCTGATAGTCAGGAAAGATGAGTGAAGCAGAAAAACTTAGTAGTTCATTGCTTTTCTGGATCATAATATTTTTTTCACACTCACACAGAATAATAAAGTTTACACAGCTCTCTGGTAGGCTAGTCCTGAACAATTATATTACCTCTGGCATTCAGTTTACTTCTCTGTCATATTTCTGTCACCTCATCTTTGCTTGTAAGAAACAAACTGTAGAGGCTAGAAATCTTTTTTATTGCTAGCTACTTATATTCTTCTTACATGCTGAGCAACTAGGCTTTAACTCTGTGCAATGACAGTAGTAGCTGTTGATCATTACTGCAGTGGCAAAACCTCAGTGTGGAGGAAGGCAAATTAAGACACTGTATTTCAAAGGTGATGGTATACAGGACAGAAAGAAAGAAAACCTTAAAATTTTTTGAAAGGATAGCTTGTGGAACTGGTCAGTGTAGCACGCAATTGAACACAGCAGAACTTCACTGGGGTTTTTTTGTGATTCTATGGGGTGATAAATTTTTTTAAAGATGACTCTCTCCCATTATTGGCTGATTGTTGGTATGTAGGCTATATGCAAGTTTGTACCCAGACAACCTGTCATGGTGCTGAAAACAGACTTAATCACTATGCTTGACCACAGACCAGAACAATACTGGCATCAAAGGATGGAGAGACAGAGGCAAGACCTAGGGGCTGGCGGGCAGCAGACGCCATTTCATTTCTCCCACCATGGTTGTGCTTCTGCACAATCTCAAAGGAGGACAAGCCTTTCACAGTCATGGCTCTGCAGTGGTTATTGGCACACCTAACGTAAAGTGGACATCTCTGTTGTCAAAATATCATCAAAGATAATCTGTGTCTTACTTAATCATGCTGAAATCCCAAGAAATCAGGTAACTGGAGCTGCCCCATTACTTGAATGGCACTCATAATTTTTGGGAGCATCTTTCCCTTTAAGTCCTCCTGGAAATTGTGTCTAATGCTTTGATGGATGTGAACTGCTAAGTAATACAAAGTACAGTCCAGCACTCTAATGTCTGTTATTAATACACAGATGATAATTATATTCCATTAGTGAATTGGCAGGATATATTCAATTCTTTTTGCTTGCAGTGAAATTCATTAGTAGCTTGGCAAAAAAAATGGCTTAGTCCATTTCCAAATAAGTAAATGATTTTCAGTGCTTCAGTCATAATCATGGAAACTTACTTGGAAGAATTAACAAATGGCTGAGAATTGATTTACTACTGCCATTTTACATTGAAGGATGCCACTGAAATGTGCTTCAAGTGTGTTTAGACTCCTAAGATGATGTATATTAGGATCAGGAGCAACATGGGATGTAAGTCTTCAACACACCCAGGCCCTTACCATCATTGTTGTTTCTTTCACAGGATCTGTTTTAGCCCTGCTTCTGCTTTTTCTATTCAATATTTCAACTATTTCAAAAAATTCAATCATTTGATGAGGAGTTTGTCTTTAATTCCCATTCCAAATCTAGTCTATTGTATTGCATACACACTCATCTTTGAATTAATATATTTTCAGCTTAAATATCTCCTCTTGCTGCTCTTTGCATATGAAGATAATCCAGTCACTCTCAGCTTTCAATACAAGGTTATTTCCTATTACCACATACTTTGTAATTCTGTATGTATGTCTGTGCATTGACTGAGGAAGTAATCTATTACTACCAGGACTAAAACTAGTTATTTTCTGCCAATACAATATCCTATTTTCCACACTCTCTACCAGATTTCAAATATTTACATGATCAAGCAGTTTGAAGTAGTTTTTCTTTCACTAATAATGTTAAAAGTGTGTCCATCCATATTCAAGTTATATTCTTTAGGCCTCTATAACCCATTATATAACCTCATCAAATGCTCTTTTCAAATTTTTTCCATCTTGACAGCTATTCTATCATCTTTTCCCCACTACATACAAGAGGTTTCACATCTTGCTTTGATAGTTCTAGTTCTTCCACCTCATTACTCAAGCTTTCTGCATTAGTCCATGACAAACTTTATCATTTCATTCTGATCTCACAATGTTTCTTAATCAATTAAATACATCCAACTTGATTAATTCTTCCACACACAGAAGTACTTTGTTTTTTCCTTCTGCTGTCCACTACATTATTTTTTATCATAGAGAATATTCCTGACTATGGACTCATTTACATTGTTTTTCACCTGTTACTTATTAACACCCATTGTGGAGACAGCATATGTCTCTCCCAGTCACAATGCGTCCCTTCCAGCCTAGACTGATGTTTTTCCTTTATCTGCTTTTGTAGTCTCGGCTGCAGAAGGTCAGTGCTCCAGACAGTCAGGTACAAAACCTGCCCTGAGAACTATGCTTTTCCTGTGAACACTTCCTAAAGGTTAAATGCCCCAAAGTCACCCTCCTATGACTAATTCCTATCTGTTTGGTGAGATCATATTCATGGCTATCTGTTTGGTGAGATCATATTCATGGCTTCAACTTCCTTCTCAAGGAGCAAGAGGAAGGAGTGGGCCACATTTCACCGATGTTTAAACATCTGCATGGACATTTCCATGGTGTGACCCATCTCACAGTAATCTGTGCCATAGAGTGAGATTTGTCAAATTTGGATAGTTACCCAGTTGTGTCTTTCCTTTGATTTCAATGGACATTAGATCAAGCTCTTAATAGGAGAATAAAAGGACAGATTTAGGTTTTGGTCAGCTAAAATTCTGATTATTAAAAAATTGTTTTTATAATACATGCAATACCCAGGATGACTTTATGGCCGACTACAGATGGGAAAAACTATCAAGCCCTTGCTGCAATCTGCTCATGTGAAAGGTGGAACCCAGCAGCAATCTCAAAGCATGTGCATTCCTGCTCTTATAGCACATTTTGTGCTCCTTGCCATCTCTGCAGCCCAAACCACAGCCCCTGTCACCATACAACACCCCTAAGAGAAAGGTCCCTGGCAAGGGGTGTGCAGGAGGGAGTCCCGCTGGATGTAGATTCACCTAGAACTCAGGAACCTCTGCTCCTCTCTGTCTGTGAGGACAAGGAGCAGATGACTGAAAAAGGAGTTGTTTCCAACACAGGAACTGTTTTTTGGGGCAGGGATGTAGCCATGGTGGCTGCTGATCCCCTGGGCTAATCTCCTGCTCTGCTGTGGCTGCCTCACCTCTGCAGAGTTGTGCCCATGAGACAAAACTTCAGATGATGCTGAATGATAATAAAATAAAAGTCTTTATTTTTAATAGATGGACAAAGCAGACCCCAAACCAGACAGTATTTTCCTGAATTGCATCGGCACTATTGAATACAATACAAATGAAGTTAAAACATATATATTTATATTATGCTTCCTATCTGCTTTGTTAGGTATAGTCTTAATATAACATTTCTGACACAGACAAAAATATACTTTTTCTTTTTAGCAATAGCCACAAATATTGCCCTGATTAATAGCAGACTTACAATAACTTACTGTATAACTGCACATGGTACTTGATCAAATACACTTGAAGGACAGAAGGAAAAAGGAGTAACAGGCTTTTTTCCTATTATATTTATATTTGAAATTCTAAATTGTTGTACTATACGAAAATAAAAGACTAAATCTTTTACTTTATTTGATCCACTTAATGTTTACATTGTGTTCAGGCTCACAAAAGTATGTTTTATTTATAACACATATACCATCCCATATGGACAATTATACATGAAATTGTAACTTCTTTTGACATCTCAGCTATGTTACTAACCTTGATTTTATGAACACATCTCATGCGAAGGAGGTAAAAAACCCTGTCAAATAAGTGTTATTCACAAATGTTAAGAATATCAAAGTATAATGTATGATTGTGATATGAATATTTTATCTAGAAATCGTAGGCTCAGAAACAATAACCTCATGTCTGAAAATGAGCTGTTTGCTTCACTGATTACAGATCCAATTTAGTGCACAGTACTACTGTCTACAAATTGCAGAAGTGGAGAAGGAGCATCTGATGATTCCCATGAAAAAAAAGTTTACTTGAAAATTCACATTCTGTTGGCATTTTGCTCATGAAAGTGACTTGGTTGTATTTTGTTCTCTTTTCCTTTTCTTTCTTTCTTTCTTTTTTTTCCCCATTTTTTTTTTCTATTTTTTCCAGCTATGAATCACAGATATTGCCTTTGGTTATGTGAACACCATTGTATAAATTTAATGGTAGGATAGATGAACTGGGGCAATAAAACTAGTCAACAGGCTTTGCACAGGGCTATTCAGTTTGGTTTTTGGAGTTGTCCTGCCAGTACCCAGCCTACCACCGCAATCATGGCAGCCCATGTTGGACTCGTACAAAGACAGAGACAGAGACCTGCTATGTAGAAAGCAGAGTTATGGTCCCATGATGCACAGTCTTCAGTGCCACTTCTCTCCTTTGCATGATAAAGCTTCTATGGTGTGCTATTTGTAAGACTGCAATAACCTTTCAGTATCCGCAGAGAGGACCAGAAAACTTTGTTGGTACCATTTTCCATCAGAAAATACATAGTTCTATTTAAACAGGAATACTTTGTGGGATCACAGTGATTTCACAAAAATATTCAGTAGCGTTAACAGTACAAAATATTCTGATAATGTTGGAAGCATCTGGCTTGAAATTTCTGCACTGATGCATTTTAATTTTTCACTTTTTCATTTTGAGCATTTTAAAAGCCTTTATTTTTTATGGCAACAAAGGAATACATGGGACAAGGAAAGATTTTTATTTTTCAATCAAAATGTCTTAAAAGATTCCAGATGAATCCCCTTGTCTTTCCTTTCTCCTCCCACTATTGGGATATTTGAAACAATGCAGAAATGTTGCTATATTCAAAACATCTGGTCACTATGCAGCTTCTCACAGTGAAATTCTAACAATTCCTACACAAAAATGAAGTAAGAAAAAATTTTCAGGAAGACGTACATGTGGCTGTAGAATGGGATCCCCTAACTTCATTTGGAACTACAGAGTAAGGCATTGGCTATGTAAGTGGGCAAAACTGTGGCTTGATATTTTCTCCTAAGAAGGGATTCAGACTAGTGGATTTGGGACAGAAATGACTAATAATTCAGTGGTGGCTCTGTTCTCCCCTCTCTTTCTTCCACACAATCTCTTTCCTCTTTTCTTTTCCATAGTTTATGGGGGAATGAAAACTGCTGGGCTCTCATCTGATTTGAGAGATCCTTAGGACCCTGAACTTCTTTGATGGCTTGTTCACTCATTCTGCAGAAATTTTTAATTTCTTTGCTATATTGGCTCTTCCTGGTTTTTACAGTAGATCCTGATCTTGATTGCCTTCCCCCAGAGCACACTCAATGTTTGTTAGCACAGTAGTACTGCAGTTTACAATACTTATTCAGAACTGAGATGCAGTGTTATTTTTAAACAGTGTATGGAGAAAAATATCGGCATCTCTAAAATTAATTTTCTCTACATATAAAATATACATATGCTGTTAAAACTCCACAAAAGGAGCAAAACATATCTAAGGATTCAACCTTGTGAAAGTTTATGTCAACACTGAATGTACAAGTTGATGGCTTCTTCCTTTAGCAGCAAAACCTATTCTTACATCTCCTATCATCCAGGATAGCTCCTCATGCTGTGAACATTAAAGAAGGTATTTTCCCAGTGACCAGCAACAGGAGGTTATCCCTAGATTTCACTTGAACATTTTGTGTCATGAGCAGATAGTATAAAGAATTATTGGAGCACATCTCTTAATTGTACAGAAATCTAGCTATTAGATCTCCCACTGTGAAAGGCACGTACCAATGGGGACATACACAATCATCTCAGCCGTGGGCAAATAGAAGTGACAATGCATGTTACCTGTTGGCCAGGGCAAAGCCAGAAGAGGCATCATCTCCCTGCTTTGCTGCTTTTGGCCAGCATTGCCATTCATGAACGAAGTCTTGTTTGCACCTGGCCACTTGTGGTGCTCCGCAGAGTCACTGTGATGGCCCATAACGTCAGCTGTTATTGAAGGAGTCCACTGGCTAGTGGAAGACACCACTGTGCCTTTCACTACACTTGTGGGTTCAGCTCTGCTTTCAGTTCCCCTCCAAGCTACTGCTGTTTTCAGAGGTAGAAACTCACAGATGTAGAAAGCTGTCCAGCAAGACAGTTTTTCCCATGGGAAATCAAATTTTTGAGGAAACGTGATTTTCCATGGAAAATCTACATTTTCCAGAGTAATACCAGCAAGTCCAACCCAAAAGACTTTTTGATATCTTTGAGAAAAAAAAATTATTAAGTGGAAAATGGAAATTTTCCCCATGGAAAACCCTTTCAGGTGTTTTTTCAAGCCTTCTTGTCTCTTCTTACTTTTTAATATTTGTTCCATTGCTGTAGTTGCTTGTGTCAGAGTGCTTTCCTTAGTGTTCATTTTGATGACAAATCAAGAGAAGGCTTCTTTTCTTAACAATGCAAACTTCTATTTAGTTTACAAGAGTTCTATCATTTTTCACAAGCTGAGTTCAACTCCAATTATTGCTTTAAAAATTTTGGTATCCTCCATTGGTGACAGCCACTAGCCACAGGATAAAAAGAACACCTACAGTAACATATTTTGTTTAAGTTGTCTTGCATTAGGTATGACATAATTTTAAACTGGTGACTTCATTTTAACTTTCTTAATTAATGTATAATGTTTAGCACTCCTATAAGGAATTTATTACTGTTTGAACGTTTTGCTGTCTTATATAAATAATACTAGATTTGTATTGTTTGAATTCCTTTATGAGAAAAGAAAACAATCAGACCAAAAACCCAGGGAAGTTATCTATCTGTCTTTGCTCAAGCAATTAGCTCTTTAGTAATAAATCACTTATAGCTGTGACAATGTATTTTCACTTAATGCCAATAAAATGTTGACTGATAGTATTTCAGAGTGACTGTATTGTAATCTCTTCATACAATGTCCTAGCTAAATAACTGTTGCACTTTTTCTGCTACATATTTTCCATTGTAAATATTTTTTAATTACACAGTAAATATTCTGGGTGGATAGAATGGGATCCAAGTGTTTACCTCGGTAAACACTCTATGATCTAATCCAATATGTTAGATAATAACAGAAAAGAGTTCCTCCCGTGGGATACTCCTGCTCCTAGAAACAATTTAAAGAATTGTGCAGCTGCGTTTTATTCCTGGTTCTTCCTTTTCTTCTGATAAACTGCCTCTTACCATTCTTTGTAGAATATCCGGCTTCTCATTGCTTTGCCTGTGGCTACCGGATTTTTTAATTATCTTCAGTGTTGGACAGCTCTGGACTCGAATCAACATAATTGAAGGCTTCCTTGTTTGTGAAAGTTGAACTCAAAGTTAGACTGTGCCGTGGATTCACAGGTGCGAGTTCATTTAATACAATATTGTCACTTTTTACAAGTGTGGCTTTGTCCATGTGTTCTCTACTGTACCTGGCAACAACAGCATCAAGGAAGTCCAGCTTTGGTGGCAAAGTCCCACTCTCAAATAAGTATTTGGCTAAGTAGGAGACTATAATGTTAGTAAGGAAGGAGGTAAGCATAGCGAGTGTTTTAAATGGGAATCGCTGGATATAGATATTATTTTCATCTGGATAGCAGCCAGGATAGTAGATCAAAGGCTGAAGGTAGAGGTATGGTTCTCCTCCAGTTATTCTGAGAACAAGGCCAAATAAATATCCTGCAATGGCACCGTAGGTATTGGTTCCTTTAATAAATAACACACACAGGAGCTGGGGGAATATGATGATATAAACAAGGTCAGAGCTGAGGTACCACAGGCCGTACACTGATGAAGCCAGCAGTGCCATTGCTGTTGCTGATGCTCCAAACAGAAAAACAGTGATTCTCATGACCCACACGATTTCCCTGTCTGAAGCCTGCAAAAAAAGGGGAGTGTTAGGTGTTTTTTCATAGCAAGATATGTATGCCTACATTTATACACACAGTAGATATAAAATTCAACATTGTAAAAGGAAACTTTTCTTTTCATGACATATTCAATAATATTTACAGAAGAATATCTCTCTGTATCTCCATCTCATATGCAAAGAAAAAAGCCATTCCCAGAGCCATTAATCTTTCAGCATAAGGAAAAGTTTGATACAATGTCAAAGAAAAAATCAACAGCAGAGTGTTAGAAATAACTTTTAAATATAAGTACAACATGGCTCAACCAGAAAAAAACTGTCAGCATCAGAACTTCTTCTTCTCCATTTCCTATGGAAAACTCGAACTCACTAGCCCATTCTGATGTCAAATGGTTTCCTGATGAATTAGTAATTCAGAAAGATGTCTCATTTTGTTAAGGATTTAAGTAAAACTTACAGCTGCAACAATTATTAAGATTGTTTGGACAAACTGCAGTGCCATGACAATTCTTGAAAGCTCCCTCCCCTGAGCTAGCTTTTCCACCTCTGTCACCAGTTAAAACCATTAATACTTTTACGACTTTCAGTATATTCAATACCCTGTTAGGAATGAAATGCTATACTTTTTCTAGTCATGAGCAGGAACGTGAAAGAGGTGTTTCATTATGAAATTACAGTCTATGCATCACCTAGTTGATTTCTCATCTAAAATTTTCTCTAAAAGTAAAAACAAAAATGTAATCTCACATTTTGCCGAAAAGAAAGCTGGTAAATGTTCCGAGCAAACATGGAACTTGCTGATAAAATTGAAGAGTCAGCTGATGACATCACAGCAGCAGATACAGCACCGAGGCCAAAGAAAGAGATATAGACTGGGCAGAGGTACTGCAGCACAATCGGTAGAATCATATCTGCTTCTTTTTTAGTCACAGGGTCAGGGACACCATACTCAGTCTCATTCCAGGCTGTAATATGGACATGGGTATGTTATAAGCAACATTAGTAGTCATCATCTATAGCATCTACTGACTTCATGTGTAGTGAGCCATTTGTAATGCTACATTTTCATTCACATTTAATGACCAAAGTGTTACTAAGGCCAGACCAATGGCATTTCAGAGAGGCAGTGTCCCACTGGTTTCTGTTAGGCAGATTTAGTTCTTTTCAGCATGTTTCCTTACCTCTAAGCTACCCCTAACTCTGACCATTGGATACTGTGGTTATCCAGGAGAAAGTTTAATATTGAGACTGCATTGCTCATAAATGTCATTTTCCTCAATAATACAAGCCTGCAATCCATGTTTGTTTATGATGTGTTTAACTATTCTCTTGGATTACAGTCTCAGAGCTCAAAGCCATGTGTTAAACATTTCTAACAGAACATCTCTAACAGTTTAGCTACATGGGGATCACTCTCACTATGACAAAGACCTTGACAAGAATGTTTTGTTCAATATAAGAAAATCCTGATAAATCGTAGAATCATTTAGAATCATTTATGTTGGAAAAGACACTTAAGATCATTGAGTCCAACTGCAAACCTAACACTGCCAAATCCACCACCAAACCATGTGCCTAAGTGCCACATCTACATTTCTTTTAAGTAACTCCAGGGATAGTGCCCCACCCACTTCTGTGGGCAGCCCATTCCAATGCTTGACAACCCTTTCAATTAAGAAATTGTTCCTAATATCCAATCTAAACCTCCCTTGGTGCAACTTGAGGCCATTTTCTCTCATCCTATCACTTGCTACTTGGGAGAAGAGATCAACCCCCACCTCACTACAGTCTCCTTTCAGGTAGCTGTAGAGAGCAATAAGATCTCCCCTAAACCTCCTTTTTTCCAGGCTAATCAACATCAGTTCCCTCAGCCACTCCTCGTTATTACTATTAGGACCAAATTAAAGTACCAGAATCAAACTCAAACATTAAATAGAAATATTACATCTGAAGATAATTAGAATATGCAAAATGAGTTAATCTCAGCCACTGAGGTAGGAGCAATTTCCCCTTGAAGAAATACTTTATATTATTTTTCAGTGTACTCTCCTGTTGAAGAAGTCACGAGTTGATTAATGATCTCACCTGGCTTGATCATATCTAACAAGCTTTGCAGGGTTTTCACACATTTATTGTACTACTCATTTTACGTTTATTGTATTATTCATTTCTAATAATTTACCTGTAGATGCTCCAATTGCACCAATGAGTACTGCAGGAAGAGCCATCACAAGACAACCAAAAGCAGCCAGAAATGACAGAACTTGAGCATATGTGGCAGAAGATGAGGAAAGAACTCGCTGGAAATACGCTTGCCACGGGATTCCTCCTAATGTCTGCAAACACAATGGGCAGCATCCTGTCATTGGGAGCTAACTCTGGAATTTTTTGCTATCATCACACAGAGAGCATGTAGAAGCATCACCTGAATGCCGTCTTGCTGCTCTTCCATTTATTTATTGAATATCAGTCCGTCAGTAATAGCTGTAACTTCCACTGTCACCAGTAAAGTCAAACCTTTGTAAGTCCACTTAAATCCCATTCTTTTATACAAGTTATTCCTTTATAATAGCACTTTGCAGTTACATAGTCCCTGTAATCCTGAAGTGTTTTGAGCGGTATGAATACTTGAATGTATTATGAAGCCTTATGAAAGGTTATAAAATACTACTGTCGTCTTTCATATTGGTAGAATTTGGCCTCCACTACACTCCCCCTGCCAAAACTAGATTAGACTCTGATAAGATTTGAAGGCAAGATTTCATCTTTATGAACAAGTGTGGTCATTTAAATAAGGCAATGTTCTGTATACATTGAACACAAGCATCTGAAAAATTATTCTCCCACTGTCTTAAGTAAACATGATACCAATAGACATTAAAGAGAAAGCTGAAAAAGAAAGTTTTCTTTTATGGTGGCAACCCTTCTCTGGTTTTGGGTATATAACACTAAAGGTCCTGATTAGATTTAAAATTATGTCTGCAAAATATGACACAAAAGAGTGTTATCAAAAACTAAAAACCAAGTGCTAACAGTTCTGTCCTGAGAAAAGGATTTGAATAGTCTCCACTAAGTAAGTATTTGCCTATGACTAAACAGCATGGAATGAAAATAAAGTAAATTGCTCACTAAACGTGCACAGTTCAGTTCTACACACTAAATGAGGCAGGAGGCATTTGGCATACAGGTGTTTCATACATGTTTCATGCACACACAGGGACCAAATTAATATTTCACAGGCAACTCGGATTTTGACTTGCTATTTATGACTGTTTTCTTTTGAAGCCTTAATACTGTTCCTTTAACAAAGCTTTCCAAGCGTGTGTAAATTTCTTGATCTATAATGAAATAAATAAGATGAAAAGAAAATGTGTCACAATTTGGCAACATCAGAGCTTTCCTTTGGTTATCAGCAGAGATGAAACCTTCAGGCTTACTATACAGAATACAGCTGCTTGAGCTATTGTCATACTTTGGGTCTCTGTGTATCTGTAAATAATTTAAGCTGGATAAAACAATATATTTTAACAGCCCAATTATCAGAAAACTCTGACCATTTTTGGTTGAGATTATTTTAAAACAAAAGAGATAAAGGAATCCCAAAGTACAACATGAGAGTAAAAACAGTGTAAAGTTGCTCAGGGACACTGAGAACGGAAAATGTTAGCACGTGTTGCTATATCTTCTAATGGAAAGTACTTAATAATGACCAATCCCATGTGTAATATATAGGTATTAAATAATGAAAGTCCTCAGTGCATTCTGGCATGTGTACATGTATGAATTCATCCATCCATCCATCTCTGCAAATCTTTTTTTACATCACCTATACCTAAGGCATATTTAATCACTTGTATAACATATTTATTGCCTTCTGCAATATATAAATTCCTCTGCCAAAAAATGACATCAGTTAAACTGCATACTTTTAATTAATGTTAGCACAATTCAGCCCTTTTAGCCTGATGATATTTAAATTGCATTTCTGGCAATGCTGACTTTGACAGCTGTGCTATAATATTCTACTGTTATTTCACTGAAATCCTTCAAATGTGCAGAAATATTGAGGAGAAGTCAAGAGGGTAAAAGTTTTCCGTTTGCTGGAAACTCTTAACTAGACTCTCTATTATTTTCAGCTGTCACAGTAACACAGTGTGAGTGCTCTAATGCTTCATTCCCTCATAGAAGCCATCACTTACCAGTAAAAGGAAACTGTCCAGCCATGTGTAAATGTCAAGTGAGTTGACAGTTCCAAGCCAAGGTGCTTGGTACACCTGCTGCACAGCTGTGAGCCCAATGTCTGTCACTGCCGGGTGGGACATTGCAAAGGGTACGCTGATCCACTGTAACCAAAGAGTAACACTTTTGTTCAGGTCTAAAGAAAGCACTCTAAATCGGTGAAATTTTAGTATTAACTTCGATCTGCTTTTCTTTTTTTTGCATCTTACAGATTAAAAGCCAAGTTGCCAAGCTGACTTATAGAAAAGTCAGGTTATGTTGTTGTGGAACATCTCCAAAATCCAGAGAGCTTGGCAATGGATAGCTTACCTCTGTCCTGGAAACGGTGAGTGTGAGGAGAGAATTAATTAGTGTATATCTCAAAATCAGCAAGAAAGATGCATTTATACACCTTCATTTTACCTTCCCTAAACTCTACACATATTCTTTATACCCTTTCCTGGACTACACTGTAGAGAAACATCTACATTTAAACTTGTTTGCAATAGCATCAGGATTTGCCAGTATACAGGCATCAGACATCACAAACCCACCTGAAGGTTTGGGAATTTGTTTTTAATTTAACACAAAACTATATCATGACGAGAAAGGAGGACTGTTGGTGAACCCCATGTTTCTTGCTCCAGAACACCCAGTAGGCCAGTGTTACAGCAGTTTTATACCTTGAGGATAATTTCACTCTGGGCTTTTGACTATTTTCAGTCTGGTTTTGATCTAGACCGAAAATCCCTTCCCAGAGACAATTTGGCCACGAGGTTCATTTCCTTCACCAACTGACTTTTTTGCACATTTATGTGCCAACTCATTTTGCAATGCTATAACTCTCTACACCTCTATGAGAAAAACCTCAGTAGCTGCTACTGAGATGAAAACCAGGCTTTGTGCTATATGGAGCAGACCACTCCAGGCACTGCATCCTTAAAGCTCCAATGATATCCAAACCACACAGGTTATCACAATCCAACTGGTCACATTTAAGTGTATGGGATAACAGGAGCAAGGAGTGGAGAAATCAAACATTTTCCTCTACTTTATTGCACAATTATTGCAATAATATGTGATGAATATATGAATTATTGCTATGTTTTGCTGCACTGCCTATTTTTCAGGCTGTTTATTATGTAGCATTTAAGTACCTAGGCAGAAGTTACTTCTGTACCTCACTATACCTCACTGTCCATTTGGGCTTTTCTGGGAAAGATCACTAAAATGTTTCAACTGTCTCCAAGATATTTTGAGGGAAAAATAAACATATTGTCAAAGTTAATGGATACTAATACGCTTCTTGTTGAGAAATTAATAGGAAACAAGGATAACAAATGGATTTTCATCTCAAATGTCCAACAAGTCCCAGCGATGAGCTTCTGAAGAGCTAACTGTAGTTTGCACATACTCAGCTGAGATTTTCAGTAGGGTACATTTCTAAAGGTCCATCTGCAACCCGCATGCCACAGCCCAGGATTTAATAGGGACTGCATTGCAAACACATTATGAGCTTTTGCAAGCTATTCCAGTTTCTGACAGTAACCCAGCTCTTTCTGGTCTCAAGAACTACCTCTATACTAGTAAATAAAATAAATTAAGACTCTTTCTCTGGCCCTGCAGTTTACCGGTATGTCATGGTTTGCATCCATGTGTCTAGACTCCTTTCCCTGCTGAGAAAGACATCTCTCAACTATTCCGGGGAATTACCTGGGAAAGTACTAGTTGACATGTGCTAAAACAGTGTGTTAACTATTAGGCATTACAGATGATTCTGTGTTTTCACCTTACCACTGTTTAACTTGCTTAATATAGACAGAGATCCAATTTCTTTATTAAGCCCTTTCTATTTGGAGTAGAAAATTCACTGTTTTGAATGAAGGACAAATAAAATGAAGCCTTGTGGAAATAAAGCAGAAACTAGAACATTATATTGGGAATTAAAGCTCAGGGGTAAAAGTAGAAAGTAGGTGGACCTAGAACTCATGGGGTTGGAAATGAGAAAAAAAAAAGGACTTCTGCACAGTGGCAAAAAGTTTAGACTGGGCAATTAATATTACAACTAAGATGAAGAGTCAATAAATAGTAGGGTGTCACATTTTTATCTGGGAAAGATTTAATTTGTCTTTCTAGTGATTGCTGTGACAGGAATGTCAATAATACTTATTGATTTTAATTTTTGTTAAATTATATTTACATTATTCAAGGACTTTTTTTTTAAGCTTCCCATAGAAAAATAGACAGAACAATGGAATGGCCAATGAAATATTCTATACCATAGATGTTGTGCTGAGTATATAAATGGGGGTTACCCAGGGAGCTGGGAATCTGCGATCACTGCTTGGGATGGTGCCAATTCACTGGGTGGTGAGAGTGTCTGGTGTCATTGTTATTATTAGCGTTCTTTTTCCTTTTCTGATATTGCTCTATATAAAATTATCTTCATCTCAACCCACAAGTTTTTTCCTTTACCCTCCTTTTCTCCCTCTTCTCCCTTCCAAGGGGAAGGGTGATGTGAGAGTGGCTGCATGGTGGGGCTAAACCATGACGTGGGGATGCGCTGCAAGATCAAGGAAAGACTGACAGGGCAAGATAAAGACAAAGAGCTGAGATTTGCAGATGTGGGTACAGGAGAGTGAGGAGGGAAGGAGAGACTATGTGGAATTGTAAGGAGAAAAACAGGGAAGTACGTGGAGTGGCTGAAGTATAAGGAAGAAGCTGTGGCTGAAATGAAGAGCCAGGGTAGGAAACAGAAGTTATTAGAACAAGATCTCCTCTTGGGTAAGGAACAGGAGGGGAACAGAGATTAGAGGAATGAGCACTAAATCTCTGTGCCAGTGGGAATACAAACTGCTCCAGAGCCTTGAGGGGAAGCTGTGATACTTGTGACATCTTCTGCTGTAACACCTACTGTGAAAGTATCCCATCTCATCTAAAACTGATCTAAAACATCTAAACTACACCTAGAGCACAACCATTTAGAAGCTATCTGATGCTTCCAGCGTCACTGATGACGTTCCCTCTACATGATAGTATTGCTGCTTATTTTAAATAGGAAATTACATAAAGAGCCCAACCTGATTTAAAAGAATGCTAGTAAAGCTACAGATCCAACCATTTAGAAGACTGCTATTCAACCTTCATTTGCCTTCTCCTCCCTCTGACATTCATGCTGCCTTTAATACAGGATCACATGTTGTTATCTCCATGGGATCAGGGTCTTTAGTGGTGTGTGAGTTGTTTTGATTGGAAAAGCGGTTTTGTACTCCAATTTATCTACAATTTTGGGAATTTCTGTAATGCACACCATCTGTAGAAACTGAATGGTTCACAAATATTAACATGCGTATTAGGGAAGGACCACTACTGTGCAGGTGAAGTACAAAGGTATGAGAGAAGAAGATCTAGAATAATTTCTTATTTGAGGTGGCTAGCTAAAACTTGGATTTGCTTTTTCAGGGTATTCAGCACTATTCCCATAAAGTCAGTTACAACAGGGAATACTTTGCACTTTGCAAATAAGGCCAGAGGCTTCACAGAAGGACACCACAGAGTGAGGACACACACAAGATTGGTTAGTGACCACCTGTGTGACCTCTGGCTGAAGCAATTTCCCTAGAGCTGCACAAGAACTCCAGTGAAAGCAGAGAAATGACTCCCCAAGGTACCATTTAGTTCCTCCACCTTGAACCAACCCATTTATTTCAGCCTGTCTCATATCTTTGCACACCTGTGACCATCAATTACTACCACTGGCAAACAAAGACAGCAGCTTCTTTGATTGCAACCCTGTGATCTGAACCCTGTTGCATTGATGGTTTTCAGAGTAGGGCTTAAAGAAGAGCAGTAAATAAAATAAAAGGCTACCCACTAGCATATCGCTGATAGTTGATGAGGGCATATTCATAGCAGCATATTCAAAGAGCAAGGTCATCTGGTGAGACTTCCTATACTATGGTCTCCAAGGACAATGGAGAGAAATCTCAAGAAGGTGATTTAAAGCAGAAGGTTAAATGAGCTGTGTGAGTAGGTGACAGCTACAGGAAAGAGAAGCAGGAGAGTAACAGATCACCAAGACCAATGCCAGTGTTTCTGGACTGATGTCTGATGTCTCCTTCCACTGACTGTGCCACAGTCCTATGGACAGATAGGGAAGTCTGATCCCAAGTTATCTAAATAGTCAGCAGGAATATTATGAGAGTGTTTGCACTGTTAGACTGGTTGAAAAAATGTCAAAGAATCAGGCCTCTTAGAAATTTTGTTGAAGCACTGGCTGTATTTTGATGTAAATGCAGACTCTTTAAAGTCAGGACTCTGTGAGCGGAGTTTTTCCTTGTTCACATTTTCAGACATAGAGACAGTTTCAAAACCAAAGGTGGTCAATGGGTCTCAGCAATCATTATAATGCTCAGGGCAAAATCCTCAACCAAGAAGGGGAAAAAAAGACAAACTTACCAGTCCTAGGAAGATGCAGAAGAGCTGAACTACATCAGTGTAGGCCACAGAATAAAGCCCACCCACAAGCGTGTACATAGTTGCAATCAGGGCAGAAATAATGACTGAAATATTGACATTAATGTCAATGATCACACTTATAGTGGCACCTATGGGGAAAACCAAAACACTCTATGTTAGTATGTGTCGCAGTATGTTTGATGAGAAGGCTCACCTTTGTTAAACTGCATAAGCAGGTGCTGATTTGCTATGCAGTTTGACACTTAGCAACAGCATGAAGACATTACCCTATTTTCTGCACACCCCTTCTGCACTTGTGAAGGGAGTGAGAAAAAGAAGGCTCCTTTTGATCCAAGTTCAGCATCCATCATGTTTCAGGTTCTTACCAAATTGAGGAAGGAAAGGTCCCAACAGCCTTTCCTTACACTGCTCACGGTCTGAAAGGACCATACTCACTTGTTCTGCCTGGGGAAAAGCAGCCACACACCAACAGCTGAAGATTCCCCAGAGTTTCAGCTGTGTGGGAACAAGTGTAACATTGCAGTGTCTAGGGAAGTCTTCTGCAGCGTATCACACCCTTTTGTGTCTCACTTAAACTCTGAGCTAGCCCCTTTTGACCAATGTAGAGAAGTCATCAGCTATAGGAACGATTGTCCCCTGATCACTCGAGAAAGTGTCCTTGACTTGTTTACATTGGAAAAGGCTGGATTTCTTTGAAAACTGAAGGATCCATTCCCCACTGATGACCTAGACAAAAAGAACTTCTTCAAGCACCATCAAGCAGATTTTATCTGTAGATAAGCAACCACGATGTTGAGCTGCCAGCCTCCACAAACCAACTCATTGAATAAAAGAGTTGCTAAGACTGAAAGGCACCTCTAGAGATTCTCAAGTCCAAGTCTCCACTCAAGCAGTGTCAACTGGAGCAGGTTGCTTAGGATCAAGTTAAATCAGGTCTTGAGTATTTTCAAGGATGGAGACTCTACAAGTTCTCTGGGCAACCCCTGACAGTGTTTGACCTCTTCCACTGTAAAAAAAAAGTTTTTTCTTAAGTTTAAATGGAATTTCCAGTAGTTAAATTTGCACTCATTGCCTCTTGTCCTGTCACTGGGCAGCACTGAGAGGAGTCTGACTCTGTCTTCTTTATTCCATTCCCTTCACTGCTAAATTTATGCACATGGATAAATTTCTTCTCCTCTCTAGGCTGAACAGTCAGGATGGGCTATTCTTGATCTTGGAGGAGATGATCCTTTAATATGAACCAGCTCTCCTGGATTCCTCTCCAGGGCTGATCTCTGGAGAGGCCAAACTCTACTCTCCTGAAGTCCATTGTTACAGTCCTGATTTTTACCCTATTTACTCCTCTCAGGACTGTAAACTCCACCATTTAATGAACAGTGCAGTCAAGGCTGCCTCCAAGCTTCACATGACTAAATAGTTCTTCCTTGATTTTAAAGAAGAGGTTCAACCAAGCACCTCCATTCATCAACTCGCTGATCATTTGTGTCAGGAAGTTGTTGGTGCAGTCAAGAAACCTGAATCGCTTGTGTCCTCCTGCATTGCCCTTCCAGCAGCTATCCAGGTGGTTATACATTTCTCTTAAATGTATTAACTATTTCAAGTGATTGCAGTCTTTTAGAACCATGAGGTTTTTTTTTTGTTTTTTTTTTTTTTAAATTCTCTTCTCCTAGTTAGGATAATTTAAATAAAATGTGTTGCAATAACTTTTAGTATTTGCAGCGACTGTAGATGGATATTCTTGACCACGTAGGTGAACAAGTTTGTCAGTAGAACACAACATGATGTCTTGTGTATAGGAGATACCAGGAGTTGCCAGGTGTTTTTTTGTTGTATGGGAAGCCTTCTGAGTTCATGTGCTTAAGGATTACAAACTCAGACCTCTTTCACAAGCTGCAAGCCCTGTCTTTCACTTCTACAACCCTCCCAAGCAAGAAGTCTTGAGGAAGATCGCAAAGTGAAGAGAACTAGGATTAAATATTTGTAAGTTAGGATAGGTGTGCAAATCAGGAGGAACAATATAACTAGATCTCTTCACAGAATAGTTAAAATAATAGTTAAATCCAAACCCCTCAATGACTTCTATAATCATGGACAATCTTTAACTGTCAGCTGTTCATATAAACCCACTAGAAAAGTATTAATACCATTTGCTTTGAAATAGCACAGATTAGCTTGTCCTCAATCAAAGGAAAGTATATTCCAAATACTCAGAATGTTCTTCAAGTTATTCAACTCCTATCACCTCAGCATGTAATTTGTTCTTAGCCCTTTAAGGGTTTTGTGATGAAATTGTGGTAAACAAGCTCCCCATTGCTTTGCAGTTCATCAGAGCACAGTTGGAGAGTACCTTCAAAGTTTATTTTCTGTTTAAAATAGCTTGTGCTAGAAAGCATTACCGCATGCATGTGCACTGTGAGTATGATTAGCTGGTAAAAGTCAACTACTGGTGCTTCAACTCAAGGGCTTTCTCAGTTCTTGAAGGCATTGCTAAATTCAGGCCTAAAATATAATTAAAAACCCTGGAAACTGATTTTTTTTCAGAACTGGATGAGTAGTTGGGTGATTTTTTATTGAGTCATAGTTCCACTAATTCTCTGAATCCTTTCTTGAATCCTAAGTATTTTCTTCATTTTGCCAAGTAGAATGTACTTTAGAATTCATAATACTTCAATATATTGATCAGCATCTGTTTTACTTCTATTAGTTGAGCTATGGAAAGTTCTGTATATGGTGGTCACCTATATGCAAAGGATTATTTTGTTTAGATGCATTGGCAATAATGTTTAATATCTTTAAGTGAAATTTTAATTGGCTTCTGTCATCTCAGTGGTCTAAAAGAGAAGCTGTGACATAAAGGGACACTTGCAATCACTCATGTCACCCTCACAGTTAAAGGAAATTTGGTGCTAAATCTTTGCATGCTCTTTGAAGAGGGCCAAGAGGTGTATCTTTCCATTACCAAAATAATCAACAGTGTGCCATTATTGGGTTTAATCACTACTTAGCTTGATTCTGAGAACTGTCACATTCCAGATCATTTAGCTAGGATAGTTAGCATTTGAAGCCAGAATGTTAATGCATTTCTAATGTCACTAGTGTAGTGACAGGACAAGGGGTAATAGCTTTAAATTGAAAGAGGAGAGATTTAGATTAGATACCAGAAAAAAAGTCTTTCCTGTGAGGGTGGTGAGGCACTGGAACAGGTTGACCAGAGAAGTTGTAGAAGCCCCATCCCTGGAAGTGTTTAAGGCCAGGCTGGATGGGGCTTTGAGCAACCTGGTCTAGAGGGAGGTGTCCCTGCCCATGGCAGGGGGGTGGAACTTGATGATTTTTAAGGTCCCTTCCAACCATTCTATGATCCTATGATTTACCCTTTCCACCTGTGATAAATTAATATTTATGCTGCGTATTCCTTACCTAAGGCAGAGAAGATGGCGGCAGCCCAAAACATTTCTCCCATTAAAGCTGGAATAAAGAGTAGCCCTCCCATCCTTTTTCCATAAAGCTGTTGAAAAGGGTCTAGCATTGTCACATAGCCCTTGGAGCGCATGGGTTTCGCAAAAAAAAGACCACCTAAAAAGAAAAGTAGCATGAGACACCAGCTGCAGCAGAGAAATGCATTGTCATTAAGGGATGAAACATTAATTGTCAGTTAAAGGTTAAGGGTACAAAAATGTCAGTATTGCTGTTTGTTGCTTTTGTTGTTTTTTTTTTTTTAAAGAACTAAGTACAGTGCAAATATTCTCTAAGAACTCTTACCTTACATTTGTCTACAATTACATAAACACATCCACACCATTAATGTCTATAGGCTGATGATGAAAAATAAGTTTATCTTATTTTGTCTGGTTCAGTTTTTGTCTGGTTCAGTTTACTTCATCTGACATTATGGATACTGTCAGAGTTTTGTCTAATTTTGGATCAACCTAAGGAAATGGCTTTTCTACCTAATCCTGTTTCTTCTCAGACCAGAATCCAGCATTAAATTTCTCAGGTTCCTACTCAACAAATAAAACTGTCTGGGATTCATGGGTCAAAAATATGAATTCACACATGGTTTAGTGTGCACACAGCAAATCTGATTCTTTCCGGACAATTCAAATTTCTTATGTACACTTAAATCAACCTTACTAAACCTGCAGGGTAGGTCAGATACCTTCTGGGCTCTGCAGGTGTCAGGCTCCCTGAACATTTGTCATACACTTCTTTTACCTATGCATGTTCAGGAATTCTGATGTATCACAATTCTACTCTGCCTGCCCAGTGTATGGGCTGGATATGCACATAAATGTGCAAAGGCCACACCTTTCTAATGTATGGTCCTCAAATTGTTTCTGGCTGGGGAAAAAAAAAAAAGGGCATATCTCAGGAAAGCTGAAAGAGTCCTTGCATGGAAACCTGTATAGTTGAGTTCTGCACCTGACTACAGATAAGTAGACTTCTACCACAGTAGAACTGCTGAAATGCCATATATAAGGTGCAATTAAAAAACCTGGAAAATCTGTCAGCTCCCAATAAAATCTACTGTGCGTTACTTGGCGACCCTTAGTTAGGTTCATCATCACAAGATATGTAATGTATTCATTGTACTGTACAGAAGATTTTCCCCATTTCTATATATTGCCTTATATCACTCGTATTTCTTCATTTCATTAAGTTCCCTGAACAGAAGGTACTGGCTTACCACTCACAATTTATTTATACTGCTTATGGTAATGCTGCCTTTAGGCAGGTTGTTTGGATGCAGAAACTCCAGCTTTTTTTAACTATTCTCAGATTGGCCATAGATTCTGTTCCTATTCTGCTTGTTATGTCATCATTACAAAAGACAACTAAAAGAAGAAAAAAAAGAGTCACTGGTATTATAATCCATTAGGATATTCAAGCATCTGCCAAACAAAATCACAGATATTCTAACCATTAAATACAAATTGCTTGAAAAAATAGGAAAAGTGGTAGGCAGGACAGCATTGAGCCAACAGGGAGATAGTATCGATCTTATATCAGTTCAGTCTGAAGCAGTACTATTTCTTCTAGCCCTACATTTATAATTTTGGTTATTTAAAAAAAAAAAAAAAAGGATAAATGACTCCTCCTCGCAAACCTGCAGGTACCAATCAAGACAGAGAAATGCTTTTCTCTCTGTGCTCTGCAGAGATTTATGGCCATGTGACACAGGCTTCTTTTCTCTGTAGTGGCCATGATAATTTCCAGGAAAAAAAAATTGATATCTTTAAAAACAACTGGAAATGAGGCGAGAGCCTAACTCAAGCCCTTCTTGTCTATTATTGCATTGTGTCAACTCCACAGAAGCTCCATCCAAGTCAGGAAGATGCTTGTGGCTACAATCCTAAGGACTGCTTAATGACATCAATGGACTATGACCCTCATGATCTCGTAATGACATCAACTGATCTCCAGGCAAATATCTAGTGTTATTATTTTCCTTACAGGAAATAGAGCTGACTTAAGGGATGGGAACTACTACTGGAACTGGAGCTGACCTGCACGTGCCAGAGAGGAGCATCTATGATGGGGAAGGTTATGCTGGGGAAGAGAGGAGAACCAAGATAGGCCGTAGGAAAGCATTTCTGAGGGGAAAATGAGTCAGGAGATCGAGTCAGTTATATAGGAATAAATAAAAGGGGCAAGGATAAATCAACCAAAGGAAGCAAAGGGACCAAGAAGGTGGGAGGACCATGAGAAAAGACTCAAAACAAACTGAGAGGTCAAGTAATATTAGAAAGGATAAAGCACCAGTCACAATAATGAAAGATGAAGAACACAGGTTCTTTTTTGTAACAACATTATTTTAAACTGTTCCATCAGCTGTTGCCTTAGGGACATGAAGAATGTAGTGGACAACTTTGTGGTGTATTCATCTTGGCTCTCAAGGAAACACTTTTGTTCTGAGCTGCTCCACATGGTTCAGACAGAGTGAGGTTTTTTTTACAGCTATTATTTTTAAGAAAAGTAAGAGAAATCTGAGACTACATTTCCGGAATTAGAGGCCACGGCATTAAAAATTATAATGCTGTCTGTATTTTACACTGCATATTGTGTATTTGCCTTTTGTCGTGTGATTTGGGTCTAATTTTAAGGAAATAGGTTCTACTGCAGACTTCCTACACAAAATTAGACAAGTTACTTGGTGAAGATCTCTAAGGTATAAGCACTTCCCTAAGTTGAAGGGATATTTGCTGCTCTTGAATTCAAAAATATATAGATGCCCTGATACTATCATGTTCTGGATCATATAGGCAGTTAAAGAACACTTGAATGCATAAAACTTAGTGCATATAATTCAAAGAAAACACACAACAAAACCTTTATTATTATGAACTCCATAGTCCACTATGGTTGTAATAATCAAATAGGTCTTGCCAAGACACTCAAGAGATTTAAGATATCAAACAATTTATAACAATTTTCTGGATTTCTTTTAAAAAGCCAAACCCATCAGCAGAAGGGATCCAGTTTACCTCAGTATCCTTTTATCGGATTCTAGTTATTGCATTTCAAATGATGAATTTGTCATCAGAACTGCTTAAAATGAGCAACTATCAACCAGCTTTAGTTCTTTGCTTACCTAAAATGAGACTAAGGGAATATCCAATAGGTGCCTGAGCCCAAGCTAGACCGTAGCCTGGGACATACACAGCTTCTGCTGTCCCATTGATGTAACCTCCTCCAACCCATGTGGCTGAAAAAAAAAGATGGAAAACTCTTTAAGGTGCACAAAGAAAGAAAGCCTCCCACACTATAGAATAACATTGTCATCATGTATAATATTGCTATTTTTTATTATATGTAATGCACAAGTACCAGACATGGCAGCCTTCTATAATCGCTTGTCTTAATTTGAAAAACTTACAACCTTAGCATTCAAAAAAAAAAAAAAAAAAGTTTAATGGACCGAGACAATAATCAAGATGTTTAAGTCTGTGTAGTCAGTGAAGATGTGAGGGTTGAGTTCTCCACTACTTGAAGCACTTAACTATTTTCTTTGTGTTAGTCCAATCCAAATGAAGGAGAGATGTAAGGAGGAAACTGAAGAGGAACAATAAACATGCAGTGATAAAGTCACCCCAGCTGGGAAAACTCAAAGCAATTAAATTAGACAAGAATTTAAAATTGCCTTTAAAAGCTTGCTAAGTTTTAAATTGCGGCTACACAAAGCCTGTTCAGTAAACTCTGACTTCCCTAAATGCTGTAATTCCATATGGGACTGTGACAGTTCTTTGCTGTCATTTAAGTTTTAGACTTTGGCTCATTTGTTTTTGTGCTTCCTGAAGACATATTCCAGAATTGAACTGTGCTATCTATAATATTTCTGATTTTATTTTTCTAAAAGACAGCAGTATTTTTAATATACCAGCTTCAGACCTGGAATGAATTGATCCTCTGCCTTGAAGGGAAGTTTCTACATTTGACAATTTGGGACATACAGTATGTACAAAAGAAAATCTCCAACACAGACATGTATTTTGATTACATCTGCAAAAATAATTAATAACAAATTATGTAATAAATTTTATCCTTGTTTGGAGATTCCATGCAAAAAGTTCTTGATTTTCTCTAATGTACAATGAGTACATTTTATGAATCTAGGTATGTAGTTTGAACAAGGGCTGGCAGATTAAAAGTACTAGACTTTTGTAATGCTGTTTTGATTTGGCTCAGAAGTCTTTACCTTCAGACAAAGTAGTTCAGACTTTCTGTGTAATACTACACAATTGTAAGAATTTTCCTTAATCATTCTTCAGAATGTTCCCATTGTCCAACATCATACAGGAAAACTTGATTTTGTTTTTAAGACAAACAATTGGAGATAAATATAAATGAAGAAAATTTAATTAAAATTCCTAAAGGAATTTCATTAAAATCTAAATGACCACGCTTTTCTACTTAACTGTGATATCTCTCAAATACCACCAGAGGATATTTTTTTAATTCAATGCTAAATTACATCATGGCTTCAGAAAAAAAGATGCCTGGCAAACAGAGCATTAAAAATGTCTCCCTTTCAGCATTTTGAAGCACAGGAATGGACCATTTTGTTATTGCAAATAATATGGGCTTGTATAAGACATGTGTGCGCAAAGAAAGTCTGAAACAAGAGAAGTGACCCAAGAAACTCTGTTATTGACACTTTTGGTTATCAAGATATATTGTACACTACCAAGGCAAGACAAGAGGTGAGTTATGCCCATGCAGGACCACATCAAAAAGATGAACAGCAATACTTGATGGGAACAGCAGCGATACAGAATCGACATAAAAAGTTGTCAGAAATTTGGAATTTTGTGCATCTTGGAAATGTGAATTAAGGTAGGTGGGAATATGATACTTTGGTCACCAGAGTCTAGAATCGTGGAATTGTGGAATAATTTGGGTTAGAAAGACCCTTAAAGACCATCTAGTTCCAGTCCCCCTGCCATGGACAGGGACGCCTTCCATTAGATCGGGTTGCTCAAAGCCCCATCCAGCCTGGCCTTGAACCCTCTTCCAGTTTAAAACCATTACCTGTCATCCTGTCACTACAGTCCTTGATGAAGAGTCCTTCCCCGTATTTCCTGTAGGCCCCTTTTAGGTAATGGAAGGATGCTATACAGTCTCCCTGCAGCTGAACAACCCCAAGTCTTTCAGCCTGTCCTCATAGGCAGAGGTGCTCCAGCCCTCTGATCACCTTTGTTACCCTCCTCTGGACCCACCTGAGCAGGTCCATGTCTTTCTTATGCTGAGGGCCCCAGAACTGGACACAGTACTTCAGGTGGGGTCTCATAAGAGCAGAGGGGAAGAAGCACCTCCCTTGGACTGCTGGCCACACTTCTTTTTATGCAGCCCAGGATATATTTGGCTTTCTGGGTGTCAGGGTTCCTCTCAATCCACTCATCACCCAGCCTATATCCATGTTTGGGACTGCCCCAATCCAGGTGCAGGATCTTGCCCTTGGCCTTGTTGAAATTCACGAAGTTGTCATGGGCCCACCTCTCAAGCCTGTCTAGGTCCCTCTGGATGGCGTCCCCTCCCTCCAGAGTCGACCACACCACACAGCTCAGTGTCATCAGTAAACTTGCTGAGGGTGCACTCAGTCCCACTGTCCGTGACCCTAACAAAGATGTTAAATAATACTGGTCCTAATACGGATCCCTGAGGGGACACCACTTGTCACTGATCTCCACCCAGACATTGAGACATATCTGGCATGTGTGTTACTTATTGTGTCTCAAGCAGCATAATCTTATGGAATAGGTTGTAAACACTTGTATACAATAACAAAAGTAAATATTTAGAAAGGGAATTGTATTTGTCTCCTTCCCTAGAAAAAGCATGAGCATGAATTCTACTTGAAGAATACCCACTTCCAGATGAGGAATAATATCCTATATTCAAGGATGGATGTCCAGCATTGCTGCAGCTATGGTGCAAAGAGGCTTCAACATCTGGCATCGATATGCCTGGGGTTGATACTGAGGTCGCAGTGTTCTCCAAGGAGCACCTGGGTGCTATGCCCAAGTCCATTATTTTCTTCTGGAGGGGGCCAGGTGACTTCCCTTCTGTGTGATGTTGCAGGTGCAACCCTCCTCAGCTGGGGGCAAGAATAATTCCCTGGGGACAAGTATTGCTGGGTAAGGTAACAAGGAGGATTTAGCACCTAGCTTCATTTTTATTTCTTGATTTTTGGATTGGCGTTTGAAAAATAGCTGCTGATCAGTTTCTCTCTGCTGATGTCTGTGCTGGAACCTCTGACAAGTATCGCAGGAGGAGGGGTGCTATATGGCTTTTTGTGAGGGGATGAATGGGTAGTCAGCGCATACATTGACATCAGTAAATGCATTTGAAAAGAAATAGTGGGGTGTGATAGGATGAGATTTCAACCTTAGATATTAATTTTCTGATCTTCAGTTTGCTAAGCCACAATTTAAAGTTAGTTTAATACCTTTTTGGTGAAATTATATTTTATATAAATCAGACAAAAGGAATATAAAATTTAATAATCTATGGAAACGCTCATGTGGTAATCTATTTTAATCCTCTCTTTGCCTGCTGTCTGAAGGACCGAAAAATGCAGCAAATACCAATATCCATTTAAAACATGCACCCTAAAAAATGATAAGACAAATATCGAGGATACGGAGTTCATATAAGGAACACAGAAATTAATCTCAGAGTTCTTTATCTATATTGATATCTAATAGAAAATCAGAGTTTTTTGGTGCTTCTTTGTAAATGATTCCTTGTCTGACCACTCAAATTATTGAATCAACCCATCAAGTTCTGTAAAATGAAAATCCTGACCTAAGGATTAAAAAAAAAAAATAATTTCGTAATATTTCCTTTTTTCTTGTGGAAGGATACGTATCTCCATCCATCTTAAGTGACATCAATAGATTGCTACCTTTTTGGTTGTGTTTGTAAGCATTTGATTATGTCATCTAAAATATTTCCTTGGGGGTTTAAACCCAGTCACCAAAATAAGAATACACTCAAGTTTGTTGCAGATGCCACTTTCTAAGAATTTCACCCACACATTAAAGAATGCCAATATTTACCGCAACATTTTAAGTACAATTATGTAAAAATAATCCACAGATTAACAGTGTGTCTATAATGGTACTATGTGAGTTCATTTTAATATGAGCTGCTGTGATCCATCCACAGTTCAATCTTCTTACTCTTTCTGGTTTGATAATTGCAGGCACACTCTGCCTTCAACAGACTTTGTGTTTAGACATTTCAGTAGCTGGTTGATACAGCTGCTTTTTCAAGATCATAGCAGACACCTAAATAAGTCCACCGCCACTATTCACATGGAGTGCACTTGTTTTAAGGTTTTTAAATGCCATTTAGAAAATCAACTATAATTACTGAGGAAACTTGTGTCCATCCCTACAAAGTCAAGATGCTTATTCTGTGAGTTTGATTTTAAATTTGTAAGCTGAATTCTGTCATTCTCCCCGCCAAGTAGCCCCAGAAACTGTTAGCATATTCTTAGCCAATATCCATGAAGATGGTAGCATTTGTCTCAGGCAAGAAAGGCAGAGTTAGGCCTTATCTCATAACCTGGAGTACTTCATGTCTATATGAACAATATCCTTTACGGAGATCTTTAAAATTTTCTTGTTTTCCTTTTGCAGGATAAGCTTTGCTTTCTAATTTATATTTAGACAGTTAAAGCTGTAAAATATAAAGATGATGTTGGAATAGCCATTTATCGCTACAGTTATGGTTACAAAATCTTCTTCTACCATCAATAAAGAAGCAAATAAGCCCTTGAATAAAGTGATCATTTAGTAAAAATTAATGGAGGTTTTAATCAGTTTACCTTTGCAATTATTTTATGGCTTTATGACCTAAGTCTCCTAATCACCCTCACTGAGACAAAATTCAGAATAAATCCTGATTCAGTAGACTTGTGCCCACACCCCGACTTTGTGTGCCCAGCATGGTTCTGCAAAACTGGAATTGTAATTTACTTGCCATCTCAAGCTTTAACTGCCAAATTTGTGGAAGGCAGAGGCGAGGAAGTATGTGAACCTTAATAGTATAAAATCCATGAGTGTTTAGGCTGTGCAAAGGCTTTAGGATCAGTCTGATATTCTACCACAGAGATGATATACTATTCCTTCTCTTGAAGTTGCATGAAACGGAATGTGCGTGTGTGGGTGTCAATTGTGCTAGCTGTAGAAATTGCCTGCAATACAGGAAGCCTCAGTCCAAGTCTCATCTCTGCCTCAGCTGCTTTGAAAAATATTCCTGTAAAATATGATTAAGGAGACCAGAATTTGTGCCTTCTTCCACAAGCAAAGCTGTTCATCATAACCGCTTGTGTGGGGAATGTCTTGTTTCGTCTCTACTCCTCCGATCTCATGATTACAATTTTGTGGCAAAGAATATCTCCACAAAATATGCTGGTTTCAGTGCTCTTGAAAACATTTAATTCAGTAGAAAGCTGTCAAAAAAGCTCTTGCTATGAGCAGAACCTCGTCATATTTGATGCTTCAGTAGAGAAAGGATACGTGATACAGAAAATTATAGCAAAGTGCTAAAACCAGAACATCTGCCTGTATTCAAACTTTATTGACTTTCACAAACATTCTTTACTCAATACCCAAATACTCAGTATTTGAATGAGAAAAAAGACCCTGCAAGGGGATAGGAGTGTCTCTTGGTTAAAGAACACAGAATTTTGGCCCAAGTTTTTATGTGTTTCTTCCTATTAGATAATTGTGAAACCAGAACAGGGCAAAAGAGCAAAACATAATTATAACCTGATAAATCCAATTTGGCAGTTGAAAAAACTTTGCCTGAATAGGAATTAGAATACCAAAGAAGACCCCCCACCAACCAACAAAGCATGCTTAAAAATAAAATTACTTAAAATAATAATGGTGGACCAATTCACGCTTCTTATAATGCATTTTTGTTCCAACCCCACGTTATCTGTAAGACTTAAGATTTTGGATCACATCGTGAATATCTTGTTTACCCAGGTAAGACACCTGGTTTGATCGGCTCTGGGAGTCAGACAGCACTGCTTACAGAATTAGTGAAGAACTCCTTCACTTGGGCTTTTCCTACTGATAATACTATGTTGTCAAACTGCTGTGAAAGTATCTAAAAGAATCCATAAAGAAATTTTGCTGATATCAGTGGAATTACAAGTTTGGATTTATGACAATTTTCTTTAAAAAACTTATTTTTAATTGATGCTGCACCCCTCTACCCCCCATCTTTTTGCAGACAAACTTTGTTTCACTCAGATAAAACAAAAATAACTCAGAAATTTGGATGGCTTTAACAACAATAACAGTTATTTTAAAACTGTGTTTCTTGTTAAAGTATATAAATTCTATACTTCTGTCCCACATATATCTGACCTACAGATGAATAAGAAAGCAAAGAATAAGAAACACATTCTTTCTGTATGATATTTAAATATTTGTTGTTTTTATACAGCTGCTACATTTGGTGGTTCACTAAAAATGTTAGCAGCAATTGGAAAGAAAGTACCTATATTTTATCCATTTTGCATTATTCAACATGCAGATTCCACTTCTTCATTCAGATGGAAAACTGACAAGTTACATGCTGGTTAGAAAAAAAAAAAAAAGAAAAAAGTGTTTTTTACATACCAGTCATTGTAAATCCACCAACCAGCAAGCCAATGTCTCTTCCACCGACTATAATAGCTTCGCTGCGATCTCCTTCATTGCCGGTGTTCTTGGTTTTCCAAGCAGCCCATATCCCAACTGCCAGGATAGCCAGGTAGAATACAACTATGGCCACCAGCCCCTCCACATGGAAAGCCATGTTGAAGAAGTCCCAGCTGTTTCTTTGATCGCTATTTCATTAAGACCTCTGGAAAGAATGCAATAATACAGCTGCTTTTAACAAACCCGATAAAATGCTTTTTAGAATCAGCGTACAAAGAAAGCGTGGATGAATATTAAAGAGACTATTCTGGTGTATTTATGAAATTAGTATTTCAGATGTAAGTGAAATTAACTTTGCATGCCAATTAAAATGCCTGTGGAGCAACAACCAACAATTGTAACCTCAGACTACAATGGGAGACGAATGATGTGGCTGAAAGCTACGCAAGTCTTAGGAACAGTTACTGAGCACTGAATCATTTTAGTGTCACCAAGACCCCAGTGTCTGGGAACTCTTCAGGCAAGAAACAGTTTGGTACGCAAAATAGGGTAGAAGAGCTTGGCCATGTGGACTGTGATAAAAGTCTCTATTTAGTTAGAAGGCAAGCCACAAAACTGGTTTAAGTTATATAAGAACTATGTAGTAATAGTTGCAACAGCAAAACACATCTTCTGAATCTCTCTGTTGGAATGCTGTCTTTTCCTCTTTCTATCATCTCCCGTATTTAAAAATCTGCGTTTTCTTTCATGCAACATGTAATTGTCCAGCATGAAAAGTATTAATCTATTCCCGTTCGCAATTCGAGAAGTAACAGGCAAGCTTAAAAGCTGTCGAAGAGCAGAAATGTTAAGGTTTAGGAACTACGGCGGGGGAAAAACTCCCTGGCGACATAAGCACCGGCTACCGGCCACTCAACATTTCGCGTAGCCCCTTCCCAGCTCTCTCCCCAACCGCTGCCACACAGCTGCGCCGACAACACCCGTCCGCGCTCCCGACGGCTCCGCGGAGACCCTACGCGGAGCCCTGCGCGGAGTCAGCCCGCGGAACCAGCCCTACCTACCGGGCGAGGCTCGGTACGCCGAGCTCCGCGGAGGCGNAAAGCGAAGGCGCAAAGGCACGATCGTCTCTTCTCCCGCGGTGCCGGCGGTGCTGAGGCTGCGACGGGGGGCTCGTGGATTAAAAAGAGGAAAATCCCTTTATAAAGGAGGAGGGTTGAGTGGGGTGNCAGAGTGCTAGGGGACGTTGGGGGGAAGTAAAGATGACTCAAGGGAGAGTGATTGTCGTGTCATGGCAGGGAAACAGGGTTAGGAAGTTAAGTCGAGGGTGAGAAAAGAAACG
>VXBJ01000881.1:1283773-1308187 GCA_013400055.1 Nycticryphes semicollaris | reverse complement strand
GAAGGAAGAAGATCATGTCAAAACAACATGATAGAGGAAGAAAAGAAATGGCTGATCAAACAAGATACGCTGAAAAGAGGGCTGAAGGAAAGAAGAGGAGGGAGCAGAGGTAGGGAGAGGGAAGCTGTACTCTGTGCTCTTGTTGCCCTCCCTGGCATCCTTCCTGCACCACCCTTGGGCCTAGCACCAAGGAAGCACCAAGCCAAGGCATGGCTGCATGGGGCTGGTCGCAACCATCTTTCCCCACAGCTCCCTTCCAAACCTAGTTGAACGTGCAGCCACGTTTCACAGCTGCAGGACAGCTAATTCTTGGGGGTCTCTCCTTTTGCCTTGTCTCTTATAAACCTCACGGGCAGAGCTGTGGTGATATCAGCTTTCTGGTGAAAGGACTCTTGCTCTCTGTCTCCAAATGATGCTTGACAACGAGCCTCTAAGTGCTGAGAGTAAGGGTACAGGTGCCCTTGCCCCAGTTTTTACAAAGGGAAGATCATGCTGAACTGTAGCAGTCACTGTCAGCTCTTGAGAAGCAGGTAGCATGGGCCATTGGATCATGAAGGGTGGAAAAGTAGAAATAAAAAGCCCACAGGAGTACAGAACTCAAACTGGTAAAAGAACTAATAAAAGGAGAATATATAAAATGATCCTAGACTCAAGAGGAAAACTGCAATGTAGGAAGATTTAAAAAAACGGAGGAAGAAGGTGGCAAATCAGCGAAGTTCAGCCCGCTGCAAGGAATGACCCAAGGGTTGGCACTTTCCAGCCTGTTTGCCAACTGCCTGGTCAGCAGAGCGCCTTCAGCTGCCGGCTCATGGACTCCTGAGCATCTTGTGCCAAGTAGCATGTTAGTCCCTGCCATTTGTTATGTGCATTATGTGCAATAAATTTTCATTGCATGCTAATAAGTTGTGTGCGTAATACTGCTTTCAAGTCCCTGGGCTCAGTTGAAGAAGCCCGAATAAAGGTGGCCAAAGTATTAGAGGTTAGAAATGTTACTATTTTTGTCAGCCAGTCTCGTGGATTGTTGAGTGACGCGAGTGATGCAACGTTTGCTTTGGGAGTCTGCAGTAAAAACCTCCTCCCAGTAAAAGGCAACAGGGACACATTTAAAACACAGGAGAGAATCAAGGAGGCATCGAAACAGAAATCCTGTCATGAGTAAACACAGTATAAATAAGAAGCAGAAGTCAGAGACCTTGGAAACAATGTTGAGGGTGTCTCAATTAGAAATACATAAACAAGTTCCAGCAATTAAAATGTGGTAGAAAATACTTGGATTCTAAAATGAATATTAAATTTACACAGAATGGATGTTAAAACACAGAAACTTTTAATTACATTTTACTGTGATTTTCTCCAGTTTAATACAGAGAAAGAAGTCAGGACAAAAAAAAGCATGGAAAACTCTACCAAAAAGTGTTAGGCAAGGTCTGTCTGAGGCAAATTTAAACAAAAATGCTAATCAGTGGCAAGAAAAATATAAAAATTCCTTTCTTAGATTGAACCTTCTGCCCAATGAATCAACAGTGGTCACGAAGTTGTACCTTATATGTGTATCTACTCCTGTAGTTACTGTATAACCACATATAAATTAAATCATGCATTCTTTCATGAGGTGTTCATTTAAGCTATAGGCCTCTTGAGATGATATGGCTTTGGGCTCTGAAGGTGACTTCACCTGGATGCAGCTTGGAAAGGCTGAGACAATAATTTTGTTGAGGTGTGAACATTAGTTCAGACCTGATGGACCTGATGGAGTGGGCCCAGAGGAGGGCCACAAAGATGATCGGGGGGTTGGAGCACCTTTGCTATGACGACAGGCTAATGGAGCTGGGGTTGTTCAGCCTGGAGAAGAGGAGGCTCCGGGGAGACCTAATAGCAGCCTTCCAATACCTGAAGGAGGCAGGAAGGCTGGGGAGGGTCTGTTTACAAAGGCCTGCAGTGACAGGACGAGGGGCAATGGCTTCAAGCTGGAGAAGAGCAGATTTAGATTGGATATTAGGAATAGGTTCTTTACTGTGAGGGTGGTGGACCAGTGGAACAGGTTGCCCAGGGAGGTGGTTGAGGCCCCTTCCCTGAAGATATTAAAGGTGAAGCTTGACGAGGCCCTGGGTAACCTGGTCTAGTTGGGGGTGTCCCTGCTGACTGCAGGGAGGTCGGACTAGATTACCTTTGGAGGTCCCTTCTGGCCTGGACCATTCTATGATTCTATGATTAGTTGATTTAATAATTTAATATCCCTTCTTTGCTCATTCACAATTGCTGTTTAAGATAGTTTTCTGGTGCCTTGTCTTGGCAAAGGATGCTGCTGTGCTGGATCCCTGTGTACATTCTGTCAGCTGCACCCCAACAGCATCCATCAACCACAGCCATCCACAAAACTCAAGTCTCCTGATACCTGAGGATGTGCACGAATGAGTAAATTTTATGGCCCCTGGGAAAAGATGCACTATGGTGCCAGAGATACTAACTGCAACTACAAGGCAGATTCTGTACTAGACCTGACCACATTTCCAAAGATAATTACTTCTGCTATTGAAACACTTAGAACTGAAGCAATCTTTTCCAGGAAGGAGTCAGCCCATTGACAATTTGTGGCTTCTAAAACAATTATTATGTGTTTGAACATGATTTTTTTTTTTAAATTATTATTATTATTTAAAGAATATAGCTTGAAATCTTACTTTTCATATTTAAGAAAGCTGTCACAGGAACCTACAACTGACCTTGCATCATGTTCAAGTTTTTCTGTCCTGTTGCTGGGTCATGGCTGCCATCACCATGGGCTGTCTCTGCCCCTTGTAAAAGTCTTGCACTGAGCAGTGATAGCAGTAGACTTGATAATCCTGTAGTGGGGCAGTCCAAAGTGAACAGGTAGGGTGGGTCAGCTGAAGATCCCTTACTGCTTTTTAATTTCAGGTTAAGTTAGATGAATCGGTATGAAGCCCTAAAGAGCAATCTGATGAGTACTGGTACCTTGGTAAATAAAGTTTTGCGCATAATCCTGCATCCCCACTCCTGCCTGTTGCAAGCTTCCAAGGGCTCATCCTGCACTGGGCTATCCAGCTCTCAGTTTTACCTCGTAGGCTCTATGAAACAATGATTAAGGACCAAGTTTTACTTTAATTAGCCACAGTACAAACCTGGAACAATTCAAACTAAGTTGCTGAACACACTTGAGATGTACTCCACTACTGGAAACTGTCCTCAGGTCCTCTTTTCTGTCTGGCCTTTTTCCAGATATTAAAATGAATATTTATTTCAGTGGCTATGCAGCTATACCTGATACTCTTTTCTCCTTATTTGTTTTTTTTTTTTGCATCACTACTGAGGATTGTTTTGTGGAAACAATGGAAGTTAGCTTTCTCGTACAATATCTGTCATTTTTAAAGCAAAGATGTTAAAATATTTCCAAAGATTGCTTGAGCCTACATATAGTTATTTGAAGTCCCTTTTGGTAAAGTTTTTTTGTGTTTTAAAGCTATGTTAATCACTGAGAATTGCTTAGGCAAAAGTCACCCTGGATACAATTCATGGAGCTAATCAAAATAAAAATATTTGTTTAGGGCCAGTCAGGCTATACTGTCACACAGTGTCTTGTTCTTAATTTACAGAGTTACTTAAAAAAACCCACTAGCTTCCTTAAAAAAACCAAACCAAACCAAAACCAAAACAACAAAACAACAACAGGGTTTTGATGAGTGTTCCCCTAGTAAGAAAGCTTTTACTACAGTTTAGTTTAAGGCCTACAATAAAAACTTTCCTGAGACAGATGCTATAGAAAAGTTTATGGTAGAATTAGTCTAAAAAGTGCCTCTCAATCAGTGTGTTGGTTTTGGGAGAGCATCCATCTTAGATTCCCTCTGCAGATTCTTTATTAACCGTGGAGTCCCCAAAGAAATTATCCATTCATTTGCTCAACAGCTCAGAAAAACCACCTGGATGAGAACTCTTTTGGAAGATATATTTGATAGGTATTGACAGTCCCCAGTTTCCTTGTAAGAAGATACAGATACAACTACAGTACTGAGCTTTCAAGATTCTAGAAAATGTAGCATACTGATGTGATTCTTTTGATAGTAAGCTGAATAAAATGTCAACAAATCAGCTCTTTATTTCCTACTGTGGCAAATATTACACATGACATTGTTTAATACTGTTTGCCATAAGTTCTGTCAGTATATAATATAAAAATACAGTAACGAATGAAAAAACTGTAATCTTTAGTACTTAAAACATAAGAAAAGCAGCTAAGACTGCATGGACTTAATGCAGTCCTCTTGTCCATGTACTTTTTATGATAGTCTTTAACTGCATGATCACATGCTACTTTTTCCCTGAGATGCGTGGCTTTTTCAATATGAGTAAATCTTCACTATTTCTGTTTATCTTCCTCATTAGTCACTTGGATTTACAGATTATATGCTACATTCAAACTTTGCAAGAAAACAAAACTAGAGATTTTCTCCAGGTGTTTCTGCAGTGCAGAGTATTAGTGCATTACAAATAGGGATAGTTTTATCTACAGAGCACACTAAGGGAATAGGTGGTATTTTTGTACAGATTTATATATTTAAAATACAGCTTCAGTCAATTTCTGTTTCTGCTTGATTCAGTGTTTATGTAAATCTCAGAAGAAACTAATACTTTTTTTCTGAAATGCTGAAGAAAAGAAAATCGATATTCAATCTAAGTCAGACATCTGGCGTGAAAAATTTCAGCTGGTAGCCTGATGCCTGGCAAAGTTATGTGCAATTAATAGTAAGGCTCTTATTGTGAGAAGTGTCAGGGAACCTGAACTAAACTAGCTTTCAGCACCTGTTGTAAGAAAGCTGTCATAAAAAAATTGAAATTCAGACACTGAAAGAGAAAATAGAGTGTGTTCATTATTTATTTTTTTCATTCTCTTACACCATCTGTATTCCATTATTCCTGTTTAACGTAAATAAGAGTGTAGAGATATACACTACTTTATGGTGAACTCTTATAGTTGAACTGTACTGAGCATATGATTAAAATGAAGCAAGGGAGGAAGTTGTGTATTATTCTAATTATTTAATATTGAGATTGCCAGTATTTCCCAGAAGCCAGTCACATCAAAGCTCCACTGCAATAAGTGGAACTGCAAATGTATTGTAAGTGAAGACCTTGATGCAGAAACTACATATTTTCCTTTAGGCTTTTCTGCATTGGTCAGCATCACCGAACAACATGGGGAGTAAGCACAATAAAGACTCTAACAAGGTAAAGCTATAATGCAAATTAGTGATTCTTAATATAGGACATCATGCAGAATAAATATTTGGCAAGCTATTCAGAAGTAATGCTTGTAATCATTTTGATTTTTGGAAAGGACTGCAAGTTAGGACCAACAAAGGAGAACAGACAAACCAAGGATACACTTTCTTTGGCGTGCCTTGAACTAAACAAGATCAAGCTGATTGAAATGCTTATCAGATTTCTGGGGAAATCTATCCCTGAGCAATAAATCTGTCTGAATGGAGAATCACCATTTATCAAGCTTACAGCAGAAGGCCTTTGAACTGGTGGACAGTTGGCATAGAAACACTCTCAGCTAGGCTAGCATTTCTGCCATTTATAGTTTGCATTGTGTGATGACTTACAGTGTGTGAGTGACCAATCACATACCCAAGAAGGCAAAGAGCCTGACTACGTGGGCTTTATGATCTTGAAACCACATCAACTTGTGAAACAGGAATCCAAATGCAACAAAAAGGTGAAAAAAAGGAGTGTGGTGAATGGAGGGTGCCAGAACTTTACCCTGGCAAATAAAGTCAGTGATTTGAATCAAGTAATGCAGAAGTGGACCACAGATCTCTTTGCAAATGGTGGAGACTATGAAGTGCTATATCACAGCAAAGAGAGAGCCTGGAGCAAAGAAAGAGAGAGCAAAGGACGGAGAGCAGTTTCTGAAGCACTTTTTGAACTGACTATGTAAATATTTTTAACTCATGCTGAAGATAGCTTGTAGTCCTAAGTTTGGCTTTGAATTGAAAGGGATGCAAGAAAAAGCAACGACTGGCAGATGAATTTAAGTCCCTCTCAGTTGTTGTTTACACTCTGCTACTTAGGCCTGCAGTGCCAGTCATGAGGGCTTTATGTTAATCTGAATTCAAATTGTCCATTATTTACTAGCCAGTTTCCTGTTGCTGGTTTTTGGGGTTTTTTTTGGGGGTGGGGGGGAACTAGAAATTCAGAAAGTATTTCAAGAACATTAAGACTTCAAATTTAGTTTGGGAAGGAATTTTTTCGGTGATTTCATGGAGAAGATCTTTAGAAAGGCAGTTTTAGAGAATTTACAAAAAAAGTGCTTCTGTACCTTCACCAAAAATACCCCAACCATCAGCTTCATGCTGCTTTAGTCTTTGCTATAATAGGATTTCTCTCTTTAGAGAAAATCTGTAAAAAGTTTTTGATAAAGCCTTTGATGACTAGTTTTCTTTTTTCATTATTTACTTCGCATGAGCAATATACCTTTTAGAGATCCATGGATATTACATTCTGCTAAGAAAACAGAAAGAAAATAGAATTAAAAGCAAAACACCTAATAAAAATGTTAAGCACTAAATGAAACCACACATAAATTGTATTTTGAAAACTATGATCTGAAAATACTGTCTAAACTTTAAGTCCTACTGTTATTAATAGGTATGGTGTATAGGCATGTTTAAATAAACCTTTTTAGTGCATTTTGACCAAGTAGAAACTGGCAAAAAAGTTGAAGAACATCCCATTGAGATTTAACCATGGGAATTTCCTTGGAAACATGTAGTGAAAACAATATGAAAAACTGGCCTTCCAGGCATCACTACCAGTAACTGATCCCAAACAGTATAAAATAATTTTCTCTGTGGCACTAGGGAGACTGATATATCAATAACTGGTGCTATTTGGACTTAATTTCTCTATTCTTGTCCATATAGTTTGGCTAAAGAATCAATGATTCCTTATCAATGATTCGGGGAAAATCTGTTGCTATGTGCATGGTTTGTATTGATGAAAAATTTGAAACTAGTATCAACCAATTTCAGAATAGTGAGAGAGAAAAAACACGTGTCAGCTCTAAATTAGTTTTTAATGGAACCCATGCCAGAACAATTTACAGACCTCCTGTAGAATATTTATGGAAATGTAATTAAAGTCTATACATGCTTAGCTTGTTGTGAAAGCCATATAAAATGTGATTTTACCTAGCATGTTTTGTTTCACAATGAAAGTGGCATATGTAGATGGTCAGTCGTTGGCAGGCAGTAGCCCAATAAACCATTGTATCTCTATGCTTGATCACACTTTTAAAGCTTTCAGAGTAAACATGAGACCTGTCTTCTGCAGAGTTTTGAAATTTATTCTCTTTTATGTTACCCTGTATCCCTTCAAACATCTGTATTGGTTCACTTGCTCCAGTGCTCCATTCCTTCAGGAAAATTAAAGTATACACTTACTTACTGATGTCTTTAAAAGCACACACAAGACCAAGTGCATGGACAAAGAGAGGAGAATCAAAATTGTAAAGCCTACTGGAAAAGCTACTTATACTTTAAGAAGAAGCGTCAGCTTCTCGGTGGCCAATGATCTGCATACAGCTATCAGGGCACAATTCAGAGCTGTTTTCTGAATTCTGTGATCTAATTTATAAGTGATCTATGAGAAATGCAATTTGATCTTTTCAAATTAAATCATCTGTCTAAATAAAAATGGAAAATGTATTATTTCACTACTGTTAAGACAGACAACTTAAAATAGCATTTTGCAGCCTAAATGAGAACGGTGAAATGATTCTGATTTTATCCCCTTTGAAGTAATTCGCATCAACTTCAACTGATAGGAAATTATTTTATAAGGACGTCTACCTCTTCCAGGGATTTGTAAATAGAGTTTGCAAAATAATATCATAGTAGATATATGCTCGGAGGAATGTGAAGGAAATGTATGTGTGAGGGGGTTGGGTTAGTAATAATCTTAAGCATAGTATACATGAGTTTGTAACTGCAAGCTCTATAGTAGTTAAATTTCATTTAAAATGTCCTGAATTTATGTAAAGTCAAATTTGAAAACTTGCCCATCCCACTACTCGGATTACAAATGTCTTTAAATCAGAACCTACAGGTATCTTGAAACTGATATGTCAAAGCTAAAACATACTTTCAGTGAGAAGTTCTTAGCTGTGGACAGAAACATCTTAACTCCTCTTTTTCATTTTTCCTTTTTTTTTTTTCGTGAGAATACTTTCTTCTAAAAACATTGTTTATTTCTGTCTTTCTCTGACTAAGTGTTAGCACTTTAAATGCAGTCAGCAAGCATTTGACACACAACTCCATATTGATAAAATTCTGAATAATGTCTTAGTATAGCTCTTGTGTATCAGGGAGTGCATACTCCTAATTCAAAGGGTGTCTGGCAGAATTACTGTAGCACACTTCAGTCAAATTTGGATCAGGACACAAAACAATGGTGAATTAGAGAAATAAAATTGAGTCCCCAAATGCCATAGATCTATTACTGGAGTCTCAGTCTGCAAAGCAGAGTGTAAATGACAAAAAATATTCCAGACTGAGACAGGGATACTTGATCAAAGAGCATCTGATCACAAGAAGAAAGATTTTGAAAGAAGATGGCCAATCTTGGTCAGAAACCTCGTACCTACAGCTACTTATCTTCTTGGTACTGCTTGCAATGCATTCTGGGTTCTCTGTGTGTCAAAATGCATATTTCATAATTAAAATTTTTGTCAGTTATTAATCTTGATATACACAAGGAAAGGAGCAGGTGACCTTTAAATTCTAAGGTTCCTGCAGGCCATGGTCATAACATAACAAGAAAGAAGGAAGCTTGCTTGCATAGTCTTGCTAAATTTGTTTGTGGATCTGTAAGAAGCTTAAGTATTGAGTTTAAAATATGTAATTGCTACTAAAGCAGTGGTGGAACTGACACTACCAAATAACTTTCTTTGGCAGTTTTGATTAATTCCATTTTTAATTAGGATAATTACTTCTATTGCTTTATTTATGAAGCAATCTAAATAAGCGAGTTCACATATGTGAACTAATCCTTAAGGTATTAGTGCTTTGATACATTTGGGAGGCAAATGCAAATAGCATGAGAGCTGTTTTTCTATGATTTGTTGTTTGTTGAGCTTGAAACTCAGGCAAGTAGTATTAAAATCAGAGTGAACCTTGTGACAATTCCATAGATGCATTTCACTTGGGGAATTTGTTAAAAAAGTGTTTTGGAGCATGATTTTGGAAAGGACTCATAAATTAGCTGAGGTGAAAAATTCAAAAATAAGAAAAGCAAAGAAGCTAGGCTCCATTACCCAGTACTCTAGCAGATTTATTGGGAAGTCACCCTTTCTGCTACTGTTTTTATAACTTAAACAAATTACAAGTAAACACCATATTTGTATGTGACTTTTCATGAAAGCAATGTTTCAAAGTGATTCATTATTTATTACATGCTCTGTGGTATACAGACTATCCATCCTGCATCTATTAGGCATAATGAGAACAAGAAAAAGACCTTGTGTGCTTTAGCAGAAGATAGCAAACCTGAAGTAACTTTCAAACAATATTAAAAAGAAGATTTTTACATATAAAAATCTTTAAACTGATCTCAACAAATGAGACACCCTTCTGAAACTCAGTATCCCTTCCCACTTGCCTCTTGACTCTTAGGCATATACATATTATTGAATTTGCATATACATATTCAAAAATGCAATTTCTCTCTGCATAAAATAATAACAAATATCAGCATATGGAAAAAAGCTGAAATGCGTTTTTCTTTGTGAATTTTCTTGATCTTGTTAACTTATTTTTTGTAATTTATAGACGGCTCTTCTGGTGTAATGTCAAGGCATACAAATTGGCACATAAAAATTATGATGTTTATACTACATATTAATTATTAATTACTATATTTAGAATATGGTCAGTATGAAATATTTTAAAATTACTTTATCCATTTTGAAACCCCACAACTTTTACTGAATTTCCAGTAAAACTATATATATCTTTATTTTTTCTTTTTCAATATATACATTAGTCCCCGCTGTTGCCTCCGGCGTCAGCAGGAACCAGTCAGGCTTCCGAGGCGATCAGCACCATGGACAGAGTCCGCGGTGACGGCCGTCGCTCGGGCGATCCCGGAGACACCTCCCCGCGTAAACGCCAGCCGCCTCGCGGGGAACTGATGGCCTGAAACCAATGATAGAATCATAGAATTGTCTAGGTTGGAAGGGACTTTTAAGATCTTCTAGTCCAATCATCAGCCTAACTCTGATAAAAAACAACAGCTCATCACTAAACCGCGTCATTAAGCACTATGTCAACCCATCTTTTGAATACCTCCAGGGACGGTGCCTCACCACCTCCCTGGGCAGCCCATTCCAATGCTTGATAACCCTTTCATTGTAAAAATTTTTCCTCATATCCAATATGAACCTCCCTTGGTGCAACTTGAGGCCACTTCCTCTTGTCCTGAAGCACAGCCTGGCACTGAGATCAGCTTCAGTCACCCTAATAAGTCTTGTGTGGTGAGAGCAAGGAAAGAAAGGTCTATGAAGTTATGCTGTGCTTTAAGACTGCAGAGTATGCTGCAATGAAAAGTAGAGTAAATTATGCTTTATCAGCTCAACTACATTGTCACTGTTAACTCTTTGAAGTAAGGACTGTATTTTCCTTCTTTTTTTGGGCAATGTCTGGCATATTGCATATACTCTTGAAATATGATAGGGAGACATCCTTGAAAATTATGGTCTGAACAAGTACTATGAATTATGACTCCCCTACTTTTTTAGTAACAACCATTAAATTATGGACTAGATAGCTACTGGGTGATTGAACTGCTAAGTTTCCTGAGCAACGTCAGACAACAACATTAGTCAAATTAACAGACTGTTTTGTTCTTTTCCTCCTTTCCAATGAAGAAGAACAACACTGAACAATCTCACTGGGAGGTGGGCTAGACTCCCACACAATAGAAATGTTGAAGCATATGTGATATGTGATACTGCCTATCTGCATAGGGGTAACGGCTTTAAATTAGAAGAGGGGAGATTTAGATACTAGAAAGACATCCTTTACTGTGAGGGTGGTGAGGCACTGGAACAGGTTACCCAGGGAAGCTGTGGATGCTCTATCCCTGGAAGTGTTTAAGGCCAGACTGGATGGGGCTTTGAGCAACCTGTTACAGTGGGAGGTGTCCCTGCCTGTGGTGAGGGGGTTGAAAGTCGATGATCTTTAAGGTCCCTTCCAATTCTAACCATTCTATGATTCTATTTATTAAAAAATAAACCAACCAACCGAACATAAAACCAACCCCCAAATCCTGTTGATGAAGTTAGTTTATCATTATTCCAATCCAAGAATGACTTTGGAAATAATTAAATTTTCCTTTAGGTGAATTGAAAACCTGTATCAAAACCAGGCACTGTGGTGGCAGTAGGTCGTGTCTGTGGTTCATCTGTGACAATATTAACAAAAAGAAGAAGCCTTCTTACTTAACTTCAGACATCAACATCGTAGACATCTTCACATGAGCTAGTCAGTCCAAACTCCCTTTATGGCCAGTGAAGTGTGTGTTCACCTAAAGTGAAGGGTGCAGGCCACCTGAATCTTTGAAGATATCTGCTAAGGACAAGACAAACTTCAGTCTGATTCTTTCCAGTGGTTAAAAGTGAAACTGGGGTAACTTGTTTCAGAAGTAGACACATCCACTGCAGATGCCTGGTTTTATTATCCAGATAGACCCCTTGAACACTGACATTAAGCAGTATGAAAGCAACGGGCCAAGCATCCAGAAGTGCCAATCTCTTTCGGAGGATTAAGTATCTAGGGGTGCGGAGGCTTCTGGGAAGCCCCACACAACCCTATACTTGCCTGGAGAATGTGTCATCAGATGATAGATAGTATCCAACTTGTTTGAATACTTCCACTCATACTAAAATACAACTTAATGGCAAAAGTCCACAAATGGCCGCACATTAAACTTCTTGTGTATGCATTTTATACCTCAAATATAAGTCTCTGAGAGAAGTATTATATATAAGACCATAACTAATTTAGCTTCACATTCTCCTCACTATCTTGGATGCTGGTTATACTTCACTAGTTTATTTGATTTTTCAACATCCCTCCCACTAAAATTTTCAATCAAAACAAGTGAGATGAGTCAAGAGACACTGAAGAATAAAAAATGTGTCTCAATTCAATCAATTCAAGTGCTTTTTTTTTTTTTTTAGGTATTCACTGTTCACTGTTGATACAGAAAAATAGTGAAAAGATAGAGATAAAATTTATATTATAGGATAAAGGTGATTAAAGGAAAAGTATTTAAAGTCCCTCTTTTGGATTCAGGGTCTGCTTTAAATGAAACCTCATCGTCCTATTAGCCCAAGGAAAATTAAATGCAGAAAAGATTAACGCAGTATTGTCTTCTTGAGTCTGCAGATAGGCTGGAGCAAATCTAGTCTGTCACTCAGAGCACCTCCAGAATTCTTGTCACAGAATTCAGACTCACTTGGGGACATCAGGGGTCACAGGGGTCTCCTCTCCCTCTCCTCTCCCTCTCCTCTCCCTCTCCTCTCCCTCTCCTCCTTTCTTATTTATGTATCTCTCAATTTCTTTCTCTCTTTCCTTGTCGCCACAGCACTGGGAGTGGAGAAAAATCAGGAAAAGATTCTGATTNTCATTGGGTGTACCTGTGCTGTAATAACAGCGGATCAAGAAAAAAGCAATGGCCACATTGAGGTTCCCTCCTTCTACATTGCTTCAGGGGAAATTGTTTGTGACAATCTTATTTTATGTCTAGACTGCTTCCCACTCTTCAATAGCCAGCCTATGCTCAGGGGTCATTCCCTCTCCTGCTTTCTTCCGCAGTGTGTTTATTCCTAGTTCACTTGCACAGAAGGAGAAGTTGTGGACCACAGAGATATTCTTATTTTATGTGTGAGGGCCTGCAATACCGGAACCTAATTTGATGAAGTAAAATAGTATTATACTGCCCTATACCAGTGTGTTATGTGGGTGACAGATGTATTAAAAAAGTAATCTGTTTATGTGTATTTTTCCTAAACGCTACCCACAGCACAAAATACTCCTCAGTTATCATTTACAATTTAGTGTCACAGATAAGTTACAGACTAACATGTTACCACTGCCTGGGGCAGGGCAGGCACAGGGGTGCCATTGAGGGGACAGCAAAAGGAAGGAATCCCTCCCAGACAGGTACCTTTCCAGTTTTGGCCTAGCCTGTCAGGCTAGACAAAAAGCAGAAATAAGATGCCTGGATTGTTTGTAGTACAATAGATAGTTGGAGCCAATCAGTTACCTATTCTCTTGGTCAGTAGGAGGGGTAATCAGCAATCACCAGCCTCAGCACCCCAACCTGGAGGTATATGGAAGTGATACCAAACTGTGACTGTCCCCTGAGCAGGCATATGGTCTAGGCTACAGTCCGGCACAGACCCAGTAACAGAGCTCAAGAAGGCCCTCACTGCAGTCTATTGCACACAGTTGTGGTTATTCAGGAATAAGGTGGCAATATTATTGTACAAAATATATATTTTAAACACACAAAATAAGTGAGACTTGAATGATTTAATCAGTTTTGGTAATTTTCATTGCATTTTAATGGTACTACAATAAAAGTAGAGCTTTTTCTTCTTTTTCCTTTTCCTTTTCCTTTTCCTTTTCCTTTTCCTTTTCCTTTTCCTTTTCCTTTCCCTTTCCCTTTCCCTTTCCCTTTTCCTTTTCCTTTTCCTTTTCCTTTTCCTTTTCCTTTTCCTTTTCCCTTTCCTTTTCCTTTTCCTTTTAATTTTCCTTTTTCTTTTTTTTTCTTTTGCCCTTTTCCTTTTCTTTTCATTTTCCTTTCTCTTTTTTTCTTCTGCTCTTTTCCTTTCCTTTTCATTTTCCTTTCTCTTTTCCTTCCCCTTTTCCTCTCTCTTTTACTTTCCATTTTCCTTTCTCTTTTCCTTTTTCTTTTTACCCCCAAAGTTAAATACAATCTCAACATTTCCTGACTATAATAACTTTGAATTGTGGTAATGAATCACTGAAGTATGACCCCATAGAAACAACAACATGCATGTAACCATGAACACAATGATTTTTGGAAAGATGGAGCAAAAACAGTCAGAAAGGAAATGATTTCATATGTCTCTGACACTGACTTTTCGGTTTTTCTCTCCCTTCCCCATACTCTTCCCCTTTTTCATCTCTTTTGAAAGGGCTACACAGAATGCGTAGCTCATTGTTAAATGATCTGAGAAAACAGGCAGAAAAGAGAAAAGGGCAAGATAATTTCACTTGTATAGATGAGCAGACAGAAAAACAATAACAAGACAATCAATTGAGCAAACAGAGGCTGTGACAGTAACACAAATTATTATGTACACACCATTCTCAAAATTTGAGATACAAACAAATTTGTAGATAATTCTACCAATTAGGTTTGCTTATGGAAGGACTTTTGTCTGTACCTACAAACCACTAAAATACTAAACGAAGATAGTAATCTTATTCTTCTATGCAAGATTTCAGACTAGATCTGTGGCTTTGAATTACCATGCTTCTGTGGCATTCACTGTACTTTGTTGACCTACATTACCTGAAGTTTGGGTTCTTTGTATACAGTTTACAAATGGTAAAAATACAAAAATAAAGTCTGGAGATGAAGCCCCATGTCTGTTCAAGTTATGAACACATCACAGGAAATGCAAACTTTCTTCCATCATGTGGAGATCTCAGAAGCAAGCGGCCAGCAGGGAAGAAAGCGTACAAAGATTATAGTGTATTCTTATTTGCAAAGGTGTATTTACAAGCGGGCACCCCAAGAGGACATTTAGTCTGTTTTCTATTTTAGTGTTTAGTTTCTGATAGTGGGAATTTATCTTAACAGTAACTCTTCAAATGGGTTTAAGTACCTTTTACGTCTGGTTTGTTCAGAGGATGTTCAATACAAAGATCTGGTCAAATTTAATCACAGCTGATTGCCTAATTCCTTTACTACCACTTAAAAACGGCATTGATTAAGCAAACTTCAAAAATGCCCTTTGATATCAAATGCCTTCATCCAGAGGTTTCAAAATTCAGTTCCTCTTTGAAAGTTTGGCGTAATTCAGAAGAACATTTTAATACAAACTGAAGACCCATAGAAGCTAGCAAGTAATATTCTTGTGCTAAAAACTGAGAACATAGAATCACAGGAAAAAATATAAAAATATGGCTTTCCATTCTATGCTTTGTTGCAAGGTAGGATTAATTATACCTAGATTGCCTCCGAAAAATACTTGGGCAACACCTGCTCAAAAATCTGCCAATGATAGACCAACTCTCCAAGCAACCTATTTCAGGGCTTATCTCTACTATTGGAATCTGTTTGCAAATGTCTAACTACAATCTCCTTTTTGTTATTTAAACAACATTGTTGTCCACCAGTGAAAAGGAGGTTCTGCCTTCCCAAGACAATTTTTTAATGTACTATAAAGTGGTCATCTTATTCTTCTTTTACAGTGACTTTAATTTATGCTTGTTTTCCTCATGCGTAAAGTCATATGTCCTTTAGTAGGTCTCTGCTTTTTCTCTCTTTGATCAAGTCATATCGTCCTCAAAATTTTGTGCCTAAAGGAAAATGCAGTACTTCAGTAGGGTTACTCTCAGAGCTGAGTATATCGGGTGGATTACTTCATTATCTCAGAGTCTGTAATCTTGTTCTGATATTTGTCAGAATGGTGCTTGTCCTTTTTTAACTTTATTGAATATCTGTGTGACATCCCCAGTGAGGGGGTAGATGACCCATCTCTGGAAACATTCATGGTCAGGTTAGATGGGGCTCTGAGCAACCTGACCTAGTTGAAGGTGTTCCCTTCTCATTGCAGGTGGGATGGACTAGATGACTCTTAAGGGTCCCTTCCAACATAAACTGTTCTATGATACTAAGATTCTAGGACTTGCTGTTTATTTATAATTTTAATTCTTTTGTTCTCCTTTTTTAAATTTTTTTGTTTTTTATTTTGTGCAAAAATTGTACAGCTAAAAATTAAAGATTGATATATTTTCTATAATGAACTCAGTGAAAAGAATTTTGCCACTGTTTTCAGTAGAGCCTGGAATTTATTGCAAGATAGCCCAATAGAGATGTTAATCATAAGAACATTACCTTGAAACTTGAGAAATTTAAAACATTTCTAATTAGAATTCTCTGTCAGCAGCCATAAAATATCATGTTTACATACATATTTACTGCACTTTCGACTAAATGCTTGAGAATGATGCTTCTCAGTAGCAAATATATGCATTTCAAAGAAAGCTAATTATTTATATTTAGTAGCTAGATATTGTTATTCTAGGTATACTTTCTAAACCTTGAAAGTTTTATGGGTCTCAAAAGAAGTAGGAATAGCCTGATTTCACTAGGAAAAAAATATGAAAGGAGGATTTAGCTGACTGAGTGCAAGAGCAGGAGTGTGTGTCCTTTAAATTCAATTCTGTGATAAAAGCAGAGTTGTGAAGCAAGAGAGAAGCAGTCTGCATGTTGATAACACACATGAGAAACTACAAAGAAGGCAGCTGACAAAGGTATGCTTGTTAAAGATGGTCAGTAAAGGTTTGTTAATAATAGCAATCGCTAACTATGTTGAAAATAGCTCTTTAGCACATAATATCATAAGCATTTCTCCATTTCTCAGCTAAGAAGACTAACCTGGTACTTGTGACAGTAAAGCTCAACTGACTGTGGATCATGAAAAAGTTGACAAGTTATGATTGTTTGATCACATAGAGATGTGAAAACAGCCCATTTCTGTAATACACTGTCAAGAAAGCATTTTATCTGTAAGTGGTTAAAGTATACTTGGCAATTCTCAAATTCTGTGAGATATCTTATTCTTCACAATGAAATATGCTTCCTTCATTTCGGTGAGACTGGGAATCAATAGAAACATGCATCACGTTATATACCCAGGGATTGATTGTGGTAATCTGTTTAATTCCAATTTAAGAAAGCATTATAAGGAGATGCATTTCACAACAAACAGCCTGACTTCCTGGCATCTATGAACATTTCTCAGTAAACAGATTGTACAAATGGAAATGGCCTATGGACACTTAAGGAAGCTGGTCATATAACCTTTGAAACAACTAGAGCAAAATTTTTATCAAACACATGAGTGTTAGAATTTGTGTTGTTTAACATTTGATTCAGCATCCAGCCCATTAGCAGGACTTATATTCAACTATTAGCATACAAGGTGCCTGCTGACATGGTGTGGCATTCCTTGTTTTCCATTACTGTGCTTGAGCCCACCACAGCTAATATGACCCACCTCTTCTGGGTAATGTCAAGTTTAAGAAGAAGGAGCTAATGAGCAATATTGTAATGTAGATTTTAGAGTAGTTATGAGAAGAAAGAATCACAGATGCAGCTGAAAGCTTGTTTTACTTTTAAAAAATCACCCTTGATTCTTGAACTTTTTAATATTTTCTCTCTTTTCTAAAGGCATTTTATTCTGGAAAGCTTAACACACTCCCATTAGCGACATTTTCAGTCAAGAGCATCTGAGAAAATGTTTTGTTGTATTAAAAACCCATATAAATATTCCCAAATTTACTTTGTGGGGGATAACACATAGCAGCTGTATTGTAAAACCTCATGCTTTGCAGAACACAGTCCATCAGAAGAGGTGTGTTTTGGTTCATCTGAGAGAAAGATGGCTATAAATCATTAGGTGGCAATAGGAGTTGTCTGGGAAAGCTCTGCTCAGCAGCAGAGGGATGGAGGCACAGAGGAGAGCTTGGTGGGAGATCAGATTTCCTGCCTGCCTGTCATTCCTCTGTCGCTCCTGGCACTGTCACTCCTTCTCTGTGCCCCTACTGCCATACACTTCCTATTTTATTTTCCTGCTCCAGGCAGCACAGATTCTCCCTGCCCTCAGCACGGCTCCCACCTCCTCAGCCTTCATCTCATTCCACCCACCTTTGCCTCAAGCAGAAGAGCCCCTCCATCCCTTTCCTACCACCCCCTTCTCTGAGCAGGCTGTAGAGTTACTTTATTTACTAACACGTTATTAGAGAGTTGCCTGCCTGTTAATAGGTGTGACTGCATCAGAAGAGTACCCCTGAAAAGCCTGGCTGCTTTTCTGTCAGGGACATGTGATGCTCGACACAGGTGAGAATGAGTGCCTTGATATCATAAGATGATTTCCTAATGGAGGTTCAGACCTTGGAGGTGGTGAGAAGCGTAGGTGGTCAGTGTGTGACATTGGATCTGATTGTATATCTGCTTTATGTTAATGGAGGTGGGAAGCTGCTAAGAGAGCTGTGATTAGCTCCCAGCTGGGTAAGCGTAGGTCCTTTCCAAACTCCACTGGGATAATTCAGCTCCTTTGACAATTCCCAAAATTTATGGAAAATTAAGGTTTTTTTGGTAGCCACCTGGTTATTTATTCAGGTTTTATTTGGCACAGAAAGGCAAAGCTGTTTTAGAATGTTTAATTTTTTCTCTGGGTAGCAATCTTTTCTGCCTGATCAGTCAATAGTTTCACTTGTTCATGTTTCTTACAAAAGTTGTTTCTGAACAAATATACTGTTGTTCAGTCTATATGTCCTTCTATTCATGACAAACAGCCAAATTTTGGCCCAAGAATCTTGGTGTTGTGGTGTTTTTAAGATAGAGCACTGGGACTGAGATGTTTTTAGAAATGCCAGTCTCCTGCAGTAACAGTGCTGAGTAATAAAAATAATTTGATGCTTGCTTTGAGGTACTGACATTTAATTAAAACAGAGGAAGGGTAAAAGGATTGTACTGACGTGATTACTTTTTGTCTGTTCATTTCATTGAAGAATATTCCTGTGTTTCAAGCATACTTTTGGGGATTTATACTGTCTTTGTGAAATTCTACATTTCCATACAATCTCTGAAATAATTCCATTGAATTTGCCACAAATACTTGCAGATTAAGACCCTGCATAATGCAGCAATGAAGTCCAAGAGGCACTGGATGCAAGCAGATGCAACTGGAGATGCTATCACAGATTCTTTCATCCTGCTGCTGTCTTCTGTTTCGGACCCCAAAGAAGATTTCTGTGAGCCTGATAGGCTGAAGGGGCTTTCCTATGCTGTATTATTTGGAAGTGATGTTGCAGGATGATGGCTGCAGAAGTCAGCTACAGTGTTGAGTCTGGGGTCAAGTTGGGACCCTTACTGAGGAACGCAAGGCACTGACGCATCCGGCTGCATCTCAAACACCTCCAGGAGCAGGAAAAGAAAAAAAGAGCAGTTTAAAGGTACTGTGATTCCAGACCTTTTGTGTGAGAAAAGCCACTTGAGGCCAGTAAAGATTACAGCCAAGTGTATGATATCCACCAGAGTGTGAAAAGCCTGGAATTAATGAAGGCAATTACTCACCAAGCAGCGTTTGCAGCTCAGGGAAGGGGAGCTGCTCCTGCAGTGTCACACAATGATGACCTCCTACAGAGCTGGTGGGGAAAGAGAACATCTCCTCAACATTTCATGGAAACAGGACTTCTTTTCCCTAAGTGGGTGCAAGGGGGGGTGGACGGGAAGTTCACTCTTTAATTCTCTTACCAGAGACCAGAGATACCTGGCCATAGTTTCTATTGCTTGGCTCATTCAAGGAGAGCAAAGAGAAGAGGATTTTCACTCCTTCCTCAGGCCTTTTATTTAGAACTGTGAAAAACAGAATGAGGTTTTTGCACACTTTATCCCATCTAGTACTAGGATAACAAGGTCATACAGATGTGCCATATTGTATCTTTCTTTGTGGAAAACCAGAGGAGACTATTGAAAAAATCAAGATTGTGATATATAAATTTGTGGGTTTTTTCTCATAGGCAGCTCTTGTTGAACTTTTACTATGGTAATTTTTAAATGGAAAGCATGCAACGAATTGATGGCCTCTTTTTGTAAAATGTTATGGAGCTTAGAATGTGGTTAGCTTTATGGATATCACATGCGACCTAGTCAATGAAGTAAGATTCGTCTATATGAGATTACAAACATCCTTCTAATAATCTGCATTGGAGAGGATAGAAATGTACACTTGGCTGGACAGAAATAACAGAGGTACAACCAGCCTAGTGATTTCAACAGGTTACCCCACAAGGTTCATCAGTGCAATCTTTTTATTTATTCAGTATGGGCAAGGGCCATGACAGCGACAGCACTATAAAAGTTTGGGGCCAGACTCTTTTCCATGGTGCCCGGCAACAGGACCAGGGGCAAAGGGGAGAAGCTGGTACACAGGAAATTCCATCCCAACATGAGGAAAAACTTCTTTACTTTGAGGATGACCAAGCACTGAATCAGGCTGCCCAGAGAAGTTGTAGAGCCCCTTCAATGTAGATATTTAAAACCCGCCTAGATGCATTCCTGTCCAACCTGCTCTTGGCAGACCTACTTTGGCAGGGGGAGTTGGACTAGATGATTTCCAAAGGTTCCTTCCAACCCCTGCCATTCTGTGATGCTGTGATTCTGTGAAAAGTACAAGATTGTCCACATCTGAACACTTGCAACCAGGGAGGTTGTCATCTTCCTCAGATCTGTATTTCCTTCATTAGATCTCCAAACATAGTCATGGAAAACAACAATTTACAGCAAAATAAGCTAGTCAAGGGAAAATCTGAGAAAACTGTGTTGCTTCCAACTTACAATTCAGACCTATTGTATGCAGAATTTATTAATGTATTGCAAATGTTGGGTGGCTGCTATGAATGAGTGTTGTGGTTTAAGCTGAATTAGCTTACAACGGTGACAGATGCTCTCCCCTCACTTCCCCAGTGTGGGAGAAAAGGGGGAGACAGAAAGAGATTTACAAGTTTAGAATGAACTAATGAAATATTAATCATAAAATTAATAGGAAATAATGAAATAGATACAATATATATAAAACCTTATCAAGCTCCCAGGATGACATCACTGGTAGGCATTGGGGAAGTCCCAGACTGGACTCGGTAATGGATGGGAACTGGATTCCAGCTCTGGAGTCAGGAACACACAGATGAGGATTACAGTCAGATGAACAGACAGGGTCCTCTATGGATGTCAGACATTGAAGAAAGATAGGCTGACCCTTTGATCCCTCAGGATTTATGCTGAGCATGGGGCAGACTGGATGGAATACCCCAGTTGGTCAGGTGTGAGTCACCTATCCTGTCTGCTCCTCCCTAGAGGTGAGACCTCTCTACGCTTTTCCATTTCCAACCCTCCAACAGGGCAAATAACAAAATTAGCTGGTCTGGCTTGTTAAAACCAGGACAATGAGCTAATGCTCTCAGTGTAGATCTTCACTGACCTTAGAACAAAACTATATTCAGAACTGGCTATTGTAGATGGACTCTTGCTTTCAGTTCAGGTTAAACTCTCAAATATCCTAACCATCAAGAACTTTGTACACATCTCAGAAGGTCTTTACAGGCATGGATACCACACTTGGGAGGGAGTGGATTTACTATTATCTGTTCCACTGCTATTGCTTGTTGGCATATCCCGCCTCAGTGGTAAACATAGGGCAGCTTTATCTTGGTTTCACTTAGGGATAAGCTGCCTCTCAATTATCTTGTGGTAAACACAAGCAGTAACCACAATGGAGCTGACATGTTACAAATCAGTATCTTACTTTACGTAGTGGTATGTTATTCTTGTGCTCATAAGCAAAATGGTGTGCCTGCCATCTGTCATGTCTGGCTTTCCCTGGCAAGTGACTTCAGCTTCATCAGAGACACCATTACCTTACTGACATATTCCAAGGATATATTTAGCTCTCATGACAGGGGGCTCCGCTTTTTGTTTGTTTGCATGGTGCATCTCCCTCTGGAGTTGAGCTGATTCATATGTTGGCATAGAAGGGGGGTGACTGGATGTGTTTTTACAGTAGCAGAGCCAGCATCAGAGCAGCACTGGTGCTGCTACTCATGGTAGGCTTGTTATGTGAATAAATACAGATGTCCCAGTTCTGATGCTGCCAGTTAAAGACCTTTTACAAGTTCAAAACACAAAGAAATGCCAAAAGAAAAAGATAGATAGAGGGTCAGAGCTGGCTGCATCAACAAACAGCTGGAAGCCAAGTGTGTAGGAGACCTGGCTACAGTCATGCTGAGAGACTTGTGGTCATTTGGAGCAGTGGATAGTGGAGGTTGTCCAGATCTCCATAATTAAATGATGTCAGATGAATGATGACACAACTCTTGTAAGTCTTGAATATACTTTTTTTTTCTTCTTGGAATACACATCATATGTCATTGAATACACAAATGTAAATAAACATTTTCACACAAAAAATATGCTTGCACTTGAGTAATATTGGTAACATGAGTTTCTTAAGAATGTCTCTTGGAATACAGTGGGAAATTCTGTCCAGCCTTTGGTCAGTCAGAAAATATCAGAGAGTGGAAGGGAAAAATCTTAGCTGTAACCTCCTTTTCACCAAAAGATGAACACTATTACTTCTGATTTTAAAATTTACAAAAAAAGTTTGGGAAATAAAACAGGTAAGATTATCAGAGCAGTATGAAGTTAGGTGTGCTGTGTATCCTGTTTATTTTATGAGAAAACATGAATACCTTATAGCAAAGTATAAACAACAGCCTACTGTAATAAAACAAAAAATAATTTGCAGTGGTAAAAAAATCATAGCAAACAATATTTAAAGAGAAAACAATTTTAGTATAAGACTATATAAAGCATACACCTATATGGTATGTGGTTAAGTGTAGTTGTGGAGGCAATCTGAAATTTATATCTAAAAATAAAGTATTAGGTCATGAAGAACAATGAATAATGGAGCAAATATTCTAAAAGAGCTTGAAACTTGTGTCATTTATTCCTTACAGTATCTATTCTTTTGAGGCAAGCCAGGAAATGACAGAACCTTCTGAGAGAAGAAAGGTAAACAGAGAAAGAGGAGTAGGAGCGTTAAACAGTGAAATCCTTACGAGTGATAGAGCTTCACAGAAAGGAGACTGGGGAGCAGTTGCAAGTACTCTTGGGGAAGGAGTGATGCTGAACTTGGAAACATGAAACTAATCCACCTGGAGAAAAATTAAGCTGACGCACATGTATGCAAAGGGAAGGAAAAACCTCTGGTGCAGTAATGCTGAAAGCAAAAAGGGTGTATGGGTAAGTATTTGCAATGCAATATAGCTTAAAAAGGCTGGTAGAACAAGCAGCTGGATGGAGGGGAAAGAGGGGATGAGAGCAGCAGCTCTCTTCCTACATGACTCTGTTGGCTCTAGGTCTTAGTAGTTACACATGGTTAAAATTACTCCAGAGGTAAAAGATTATTTTATACAAAAAGTTTAAAAAAGAACAGAAAAAATTTTCACCTTGACTGAAGAAAGGGCTCCTCAGAGGTACCAGATAGCAATTAATTGGCAGGTGAAAGCATCAAGAGAAAGAATTTATTATTATTGTATATTAACCAATCAAATAATTTTATATTTACGAGCAGAATGAATATTCTGATAATGTGATGTGTTCAAAGGCAGAAAAGTGAACCAATCCTTGTATGGAAAATGGGAAAGGAGAATGAGAAAGTGAAGTAGTAATAAAGGAACAATATTGAAAAAAAACATTGTCTAAACCTGTGCTTAAATAAGAAACTTTGTATGAAAGGTATTGAAAGGTATTAAACACTCAGGCTTTAAAGGATAAAGCTCTAATCTGTGGCCTAGAGCTCTTTGATCATATACTTACTAAACCAGGATAAATTTGGGGGGGAAGCCAACAGGGATGGCAGCACAGAACCAAGTTCCCCCTCCATTGCTGAAAGACCTGGCCACAGGAGAAGCAAGGCAGGTGATGAGAGTGACTCTCCCACTGTGGTTCCTGCCTCATCTTCCTCCTCAGCCAGGCCTTAACTTCAGGGTGCAGTGCTGTTGCACTCTTCTGACACGCAATCTCACCTTCCAGAAATAACCCCTTAGCCTCACCCTCTGGCTGTAGCCAGCACCCTGTCTCGCAGAGCAGGAGACACAGGGTTTGTGGATGGGGGATGTGATGCTTGATGAGGGCTGTGTGCTCAGAGGTTCACTTCCCAGCTGCCTCGTACAGTTATGGTCCCTGTAGCATCTCCTGTTTTGGGAAGCCAAAACATCCCCTGTTGTGGGACCTAAGGAGGCTCTGTCTTACTTGTTGGGAAAAAAGATGCCCAAAAGGCATGTAGCTAAGCTGGGGAAACACTGATGTGGACAGTATAAATCCTTTCTGGTTAATAACATAAAGCCTCATAAATTACCTCCTTACCTGCAGACAGGAGGGAGGACAAACATGCAGCTTAATGGCTTGTTCTATTTTGATAGCATTTCCAAGTTTCATTTGCCATTTGCAGTCAGGTAGTGAAACGCAGCCCACAGGAAACAACTTTATCTCTCTCTTTCTCTCTTT